>RCUC01122203.1:0-12763 GCA_003697995.1 Taxidea taxus jeffersonii | reverse complement strand
AAAAAAAAAACAAATATTATCTCAAAATAAATCAACAGCCTAAATATAAGAGCTAAAACCATAAAACTCTTAGAAGAAAATATACGGGCAATCTTCATTACCTTAGATTTGGCAATGGAGTCCTAGATATACATCAAAAGCATAAGCAACGACAACAAATAGATACATGGGACTCCATAAAAATTAAAAATCATTGTGTGCCAAAGACATTATCAAGAAAGTGAAAAGTCTATCTACAGAATGGGAAGGAATATTTGCAAATCATATTATCTGATAAGGGTCTAGTATTCAGAATATATAAAAAATTATAACAACTCAACAACTGAAAGACAACCTAATTTTAAATGGACAAAGGACTTGAATAGACATTTCTCCAAGGATGCACATGGCCAACAAATACATGAAAAGATGCTCAACATCATTCATCATTAGGGGAATGCAAATCAAAGTCACAATGAGGGGTGACTGGCTGGCTCAGTCAGTAGAGCATGTGACTCTTGATCTTGGGGTACTGAGTTCGAGCCCCAAGCTAAGGAGTAGACTGTGCTTAAAATTTTTTTAAAAATACTAACATAACATATTAAAAAATAAAATAAAATCCTTTAAAAAAAAAAAAACGGTGAGACACCACATCCCAATCACTAGAACAGTTGTAAGTAAGACAAAATGAATGAAAAATAACTAATATCGGCAAAGGAACTGAAAAATGGAACCCTGAGACACTGCTGATAGGAATATAAAATGGTGCGGCTGCTGTGGTGGTTCCTAAAAATAGTGAAATACAGAATTATACTTTAATCACAATTCTACTCCTAGGTCCTATACGTAGCCAAAACAATTAAAAACTAGTAATCAGGGGCACCTGGGTGGCTCAGTGGGTTAAAGCCTCTGCCTTCGGCTCAGGTCATGATCCCAGGGTCCTGGGATCAAGCCCCGCATCGGGCTCCTTGCTCTGCAAGAAGCCTGCTTCTCCTTCTCCCACTCCCCCTGCTTGTGTTCCCTTTCTCGCTGTGTCTCTGTCTCTCTCTCAGATAAATAAATAAAATGTTAAAAAAAAAAAAAAAACTGGTAATCAGGGGCACCTGGCTGGCTCAGCCAGTAGAGCATGCAACTCTTGATTTCAGGGTCATGAGTTTGACCCCCACACTGGGCAGGGGGGGGCCTACTTAAAAAAAAAAAAAAAACTGGTACTCAAACAAGTACATGTACATGCATGTCTACTCCTGAGAGCCAAAAGGTGGAAACAGCCCACGGGTCTAGTGTCTATCACCAAATGAATGGACAAATAACTGGGGGATGTGTGTGTATTCTAGTATCATATGATATAATACCAGCCATAAAAAGGCATGAAGTTTTCTGATATATGCTACAACAAGGATGAACCTTATGGATATTATGCTAAGTAAAATGAGCCACACACAAAAGGAAAAATACTGTATGATCCTATATAAAACACAGGAAATACAAAATATCTAGAATAAGCAAACTCATAGAGACAGAAAATAGATTAGTATTTAACAGGAGCTGGGGGGAAGTTATTGCTTAATGGGTATAGAGTTTCTTTTGGGATGAAGAAAAAGTTCTGGAAACAAAGAATGGTGATGTTTGTATAACACGGTGAATGTAATTATTGCCACAGAATTATACATTTTAAAATGGTTAAAATGGTAAATTATATGTTATAGATTTTACCACAATAAAAAAGCTTTTAAATTAAAAAAAAAAAAAAGCTTTTAAAGAAAATGATGTACTGATAAATGCTACAATGTGGACAAACTTTCAAAATATTATACTAAGTTAAAGACACAGAGTGCCCAGGTGGCTCAGCTGGTTAAGCATCTGCCTTCAGCTCAGGCCATGATCCTGATCCCAAGGTCCTGGGATAGAGCACCGCATGGGAGTCCCAGCTCAGTGGGGAGTCTGCTTCCCCTCTGTCCCTCCCCCTGCTCCTGTTCGTTCTCTTTATCTCTCCCTCTCTCTCTCTCTGTCGTACACGTGCCTGTGCAAAAATAAATAAAATATTTATAAAATTTTAAAAATAAAGAAGTTAGACACAAAAGGTTACATATTGTATCATTCCATTTATATGAGATCCCTAGAATAATTAAATCCACAGAAAGAATGTAGACTGATGGCTGCCATGGGGAAGGGGAAATGGGAAGAAACTGCTTAATAGGTAGGTACTTTACTCTGGAGTAGTGGCAATGTTTTGGAACTAAGTAGAGGTGGTAGAGGCATAAAATTGTGAATGCACTGGATGCCACTGAACTATTCAATTTACAATGGTTAATTTCATCATGATACAACCTTCACCTCAATACATTTTTTTAAGTATATGAGAGAATTCAAGGAATCATCTGAGCAACAGGAATTAGGGCTAAGAGGCAAGGCAAGGAGCAAGGAGCCAGCAAGAAGGCTGAGAGTCATCCAGGAGCAGCAGGAAGAAGCAACTTGAGGCCGCCCTAACCCAACGCCCCCCTGCATCAGTGAGGGGCATCTAAAGCTACTATAACTAAGAGGCCCCCGTTCACAGCAGATTAAATCAAAGAGTTTACTTCTCTCGCATATAACAGTTTAGCAGTGAGCAGCCTGAGGCAGAGAGTGGAACACTGCCGTCCTCACTCAACGTGACACTTCCATCTCTGGGACCAAAAAGTGCTGTAGCTCTCATCATCCCCTAGCTGGCAAGAAGGAAAAAGGACAAGAGAAACATTCAGCCAGTACTTTTAAGAACATGACCCCAAAAGTGGCAGATATGCCACTTCCACTTAGATTCCACTAGTTTGAACTTGGGCATCTGGCCACTCTTTTGTAAAGAGTTACAAAAAGTTGATATACGCCCAGCTAAAACTCAAGTGCTCTGTCATTAAAAAAAAGAGTGAGAGAGTCAATACTGGCAAAGACAACTAACAATCTCTGCCATTTATACTCACTTCAGATACTCTTTATTTTTTTTACTATTTTTCTGATGAAAGAACTAATTTCTAAGCCCTGAGATTTGCAGTTACTGTCCCATGGAGTCTGTTGGCTAGAGTGGAAAGAAAAGAAATGCAAGGCTGTTATGGATTTGCGGCCTCCTGTTAGCCTCACTACACAGACCAATACCAACACAGCCTATTATTTGCCTTTTGTGACTGGGTATTTATGGTGTAGAAATAAGAATTTCTCTAAAATAATCAATGAGAGCCATCTCTGTGCAAAACTGGGTGAGGGATACAAAGAAAAAACAAAATGCGGTCCCTGTCTTTAAAAAAACTCCCAATTTGTGTGACAATTACACACAAAGCAATCACAATACAGTGAGATACCTAACAGACAGACATATCGAGTATAACAAGAGAACAGTGAAAGGGCTGCCTACCTATGGGCATGGAAATCAGAGGCGACCTCCAGAAAAATGGTGACGCTCGAGCTGGGTTCTGAAAGATGAGGAGCTACCAAACAAGCAAGGAAGACATTCAAGCAAAATGGAAAGCGGGAATGAAAACAAAGATATTTGCTGAGAAGGTAATAAACAAAAGCCAGATCAATGGAATGTCATGAACACCAGATTCCATCAAAAGCTTGATTTTAGGGACGCCTGGGTGGCTTAGTTGGTTAAGCGGCTGCCTTCGGCTCAGGTCATGATCCCAGTGTCCTGGGATCGAGTCCCACATCGGGCTCCTTGCTCGGCAGGGAGCCTGCTTCTTCCTCTGCCTCTGCCTGCCTCTGCCTGCCTCTTTGTCTGCCTGTGCTTGCTCGCTCTCTAACAAATAAATAAATAAAATCTTAAAAAAAAAAAAAAGCTTGATTCTATAATCTGTGGGGAATGGGAAAGCAGCAGAGGCTTCTGAGGAGGGAAGAACCATGGTTAGACTGACTTGTCAGATAACTCTGGCAGCCAACAGGAAAGAAGGACAAAAAAAGGACATGCCTTGGGCTCACGTACCTCCTGCTATGGCTAGTCCCATCCTTAACCCCTCCGGTAAGCCCAGACTGTGATGCTGGAGCTCAATCTCATGACCCTGAGACCCTGAGATCATCACCTAAGCCTAAACAAGAGTCAGATATTTAACCGACTTAGCCACCCATACACCCCTAAAATTGACCATTTTATTTATTTATTTTTAAAGATTTTGTTTATTAACTTGATAAAGAGATAGAGCACAAGTAGGCAAAGCAGCAGGCAAGGGAGAGGGAGAAGCAGACTCCGCACTGAGCAGGGCACCCTACTCAGGGCTCCTTCCCAGAATCCTAGAATCATGACCTGAGCTGAAGGCAGACGCTTACCTGACTGAGCCACCCAGGCACCCCCAAAATTGACCATTTTAAAGTGACAATTAATTCAGTGGCATTTAGCACATTCACAGTGTTGTGCAACTATGGAGGTTCTTAGGTTTTTGTTTTGTTTTAAAGATCTTTTTTTAAGATTTTATTTATTTATTTGACAGACAGAGATCACAAGACAGGCAGAGAGGGGGAAGCAGGATCCCTGCCAAGCAGAGAGCCCGATGTGGGGCTCGATCCCAGGAGCCTAGAATTATGACCTGAGCCTTAGGCAGAAGCTTTAACCCACTGAGCCACCCAGGTGCCCCACTTTCTTAGTTATTGGTCAAGTCCAGGAAAGGCTCTGTGATTTTCCTGAGACTCCACCCCCTCCCTCATGTATCTCAGCTCAGACACATAAGCTAGATCCTTGTGGTTTCCAGCAAACATCTGCCTCAAGTCCCTAGGCTGTCATAGTCTAGCCTTTCCTGGCCTTAGCTCTCCTGGGAACACAGGGCACAGTGACCAGAAGCAAATTTGACTATCTACCCCTTATTTGACACTTTTCAAGGACTCTGCATTGCCAAAGGAATAAAGTTTCAAATCCTTAACAGGACATACAAGACTCTCTACAATCTGAGATCTGCTTGTCTCCCTAGCCTCATCTCCTAAATATGTTGCCCTAAAATTCTTTCCTCTCACTATGCTTCCTTTGCTAGTTGTGCCTGCTCAAACATGCTATTTTCTTTCTCTTACCCTGGGAACAGTATTTTTACCCCCCTACACTTTTCCCACAGGCTTACCTTACCCTGCAGAAAGTTCTCATCCTATTTTCATTATTTCCTGTGAACAGCTCTGATTCCAGTCTCATTTTACTCTGGGGACCACTCTGATGCCCACTTCACTATTCTCTGGACATGTCACTGACCACGTCATACCCCATGATGACTTTTTTCCACTTCTTCCTCTTCTGCTCCCGTCATGTCACTGAGAACAATCTTACCCCAAACGCAGCTGCTTCTGCTCCATGTGTCTGGGTCTCTTTCAAGTCCAGGGTGTCACCAGGTCCCTCACCCCAAACTTACTGGCCCCTGGGTTTTAGAGTAGTCAAAATCATGGAGACAGAAAGTGGAATGGTGACTGCCAGGGGCTTGGGGACAGGGGCACCAAGAAAAGGGAGTGAGTGTTTAATGGGTGTAAGTATCCGTCTTACAAGATGAAAAGCATCCTGGAGATGCATGGTGGTGATGGTTTCACAACACCGTAAATGTATTTAATACCCTCGAACTGTACACTTAAAAATGATTAAAATGGTAAATTTTATGTTATATGTATTTTACCACAATAAAAAAAATTGTGGGGGTGGTAACAGGTACGGAAACTTAAGAGAGAGAGAGTACATATCCCAGTGGCAGGGGGGCAGTTTACATCCCCATCTTATTCTCTCTCACCTTCTTTTCTGACAGTGACACACTCCTATTAGGATAGCATCTGAATTCAGCCTCATTTTACCCTAAAGAGAGTTCAGAGGCTAGCCCCATTCTACTCTAGGAACAGCTCTGACTAATCACCACACTAATCACCACCCCATAGAAAGTCACACACCAGTACACCCTGGATGTGGCTGACATTCTGACCTTGGCTGACATTAAACCTCAGGAAAGAAGAGCGATGTGAGGTAACCAGCCTGAACAAACTCTAATGTTATTCCAAACTGTTGGAAGAAGGTCTTTCCCAGGGAGGGGAGAAGATATTTTTCCTTAAATCATCACAAACCCAGAAGGAGTTCACTTTCTGTGTGTACAAGCCAAAGGTGTGTCAAATGGCACACAGGAAGATTGCACCCAGAGCCCTCTTTCCAGGCACGCTCTCGGTTTCCAGCTGCGGCCGCATCCCGGGCATCAGTGTGTTCCCATGGGAGCCAATGAACAATGCCCAATGCAGGACATTCAGACTTTGCCTTTCCTCTGGTATCTAGGCCTACGGCTTATACACTTCACTCAGCAGGAAAGCAATAATGTTTAGACTCTGTCCTTCTATAATATTTTTAAGTGGAGCAGATCCAGGCTGTACAACCTTCTAGCCATGCAATCTCGAACAAATAATTTTTCTCACTTATAACTGTCCTCACCTTGCTAGGCTGTGAAGAAAAGTAAACAAGTATCTGTACAGCCTCTAGCAATGTTACCTGCCCCAAATGATTTCATTCAATAAATCCTTACTAAGCCTATGCTACATACCAGTCAGTATTCTAGGCACTGAGGACTGGCAAGGAACAAAAATCCCTGCTCCTGTGCAACTAACAAGGTAGAAGGCTGGAGAAAGAAATCTATCAGAAGGTGATACATGCTGTGGAGAAATTCAGAGAAAGAGGTTGCAGTGTGCTTTGAGAAAGGAGTGGCTATTTTTAAATAGGACTGAAGAAATCCTCACTGAGAATTTGGCATTTGACCAAAAGATCTGAGAGAAATGAGCTAAGGAGCCACTCAGAAAGAAGAAAAAGAGGGAAGAACAAATGCAAAGGGCTCGAGGCAGGAGTATGTCAGTCTTGTTGGAAGAACAGAGAGGAGGCCAACGGGGCAGGGTGAGCAGATGGAGGGGAGATGAAGATAAGCCAGGTAACTGAGAGCCTAGGACTTGGGCTTTTTCTCAAATGATACAGTTTTGAACAGAGAGCTATATGATTAGATCTACATTTTGAAAGGATCGTTCTGACTGTTCCATTTAAAACAAACTGTTGGGATGCCTGGGTGGCTCAGTTGGTTAAGCGGCTGCCTTCGGCTCAGGTCATGATCCCAGCGTCCTGGGATCGAGTCCCACATCGGGCTCCTTGCTTGGCAGGGAGCCTGCTTCTCTGTCTGCCTGTGCTCTCTCTCTCTCTCTCTCTAACAAATAAATAAAAATAAAAATTTAAAATAAATAAATAAATAAAACAAACTGTTGGGACACAAGGGCAAAAGCAGGAAACCACCTAAAAGGCTATTAACTCTCCAAGAAAAGGGACAAGAGTAGTTCAGATCAAGGTGGTAGTAGCAGAGGTTATGAAAAATGTCTGAATTTTGGATACATTTTTTTAAAAATATTTTATTCATTTATTTGACAGAGAGAGAGATCACAAGTAGGCAGAGAGGCAGGCAGAGAAAGGGTTCCGGGGAAGCAGCCTCCCAGGCACCCCTGAATTTTGGATACATTTTAAAGATAAAACAATAAGATCTGCTAACAGACTGAAAGTGTGTGAACTTGTTAAGTATAAAATGCTGATTAGATGGGATGCCTGGGTGGCTCAGTCAGTTAAGCGTCTGCCTTGGGCTCAGGTCATGATCCTGGGGTCCTGGGATCAAGTCCCACATTGGGTTCTCTGCTCAGCAGGGAAATTGTTTCTCCCTCTGCCTGCTGCTCCCCTTGCCTGTGTTCTCTCTCTCTGACAAATAAGTAAATAAAATCTTTAAAAAACATAAAATAAAATAAAATGCTGACTAGACATCCAAAATCTCAATTAAGAGGTTAGATACACAAGTCTAAAGTTCAGAGAAATCTGAGCTGGAAACACAAATTCAAGAGTTTTCAATGAACAGATGATCATTAAAACAACAGAAATGGCTTCTAAATGTCATTGATTTATTACACAATAATGAAATACCCAATGAATAGTAGCTGCTTTTATAAACCCTTTGTTTTCTTAAGGTGCTAGAAATATTTGCCATGTCTTAGCAAGAATAAAATTTTGGTGCCCAACATCTAACCCCATCACCAATCCCTCACAAAAGTGTGACTTTCTGCTCTGCATTTTTCCTTACTCTCTTCCTTCCTTTCAAATTTTCAATTAAAATATCAGGTAAGTGGGGGTACCTGGCTGGCTCACTCTTAATCCCAGGATGGTGAGTTCAAGCCCCACGTTGGATGTAGAGACTACTTAAAAACATTTTTTTTTTTTGTTAAAAACATCAGTTAAGTAGAGGCATTGTGGTATTAAATGGTAAAGGCATTAATTCTACAGTTAGGTCTGAATCCTCTATCTTAGCTACATACTAGTTCTATGACCACTGAACTGTAATTTTCTTAGTAAAATGGAGCTAATAGTGCCTCTGTTACAGAACTGTTGTAATGATAATACATCCATTCATTCATTTGCTTAACAAATACTTACTGAGCTTCCATTACATGCCCAGGACTGTGTCTCACACTAGAGCTACAACATGCAGAGGTCGTACTGTCCTTGTCAAGCTGATAGCCCAAGGGACCATAATATTTCTAAACAACCAAGACAAAATTTAAAATTTTTAAAAATCATCTAAAAAAAAAGTATGTAAAGAGCATCACACAGTGCCTGGAAAGTAGTAGGCCCTAAATAAATGACCATACACTTACTATTTTATAATTAAAGGATATAAATCCTCATAGAAGAATACATTTTAAGAACTGGATGACTTTAGAAATCATAAAGTCCAATTCCCTCATTTAACAGGTGAGCAGATTAAATTACTCCATAATAACTTACTCAGGACACCTGTTCAATCAGGCCATGAGCCAGGTATGTGAGTACAGGGATGAGTAAAACACAGTCCCCGCCTTATGTCAAATAAATATGCAAAGGGAAGTGACCTTCCTGAGTAACTTAGCTGCTCACTTAGAATGGAAATCATGTCTTCTAATTTTCAGTGTTTTACTCTTTCCACTGACCCAAAATTATTTCATTCAAATAAAAATATTTATCAAGAAGCTTACCACGTAAAAGAATAGCTTTACCACGTAAAAAGAATAGCTTCGGGGGCGCCTGGGTGGCTCAGTGGGTTAAAGCCACTGCCTTCAGCTCGGGTCATGATCCCAGGGTCGTGGGATCGAGCCCCATATCGGCTCTCTGCTCTGCGGACAGCCTGCTTCCTCCTCTCTCTCTCTGCCTCTCTGCCTACTTGTGATCTCCGTCTGTCAAATAAATAAATAAAATATTAAAAAAAAAAAAAAGAATAGCTTCGGCTTAGAAATTGATCCTTTTTTGGGCGCCTGGGTGGCTCAGTCGGTTAAGCTTCTGCCTTTGGCTCAGGTCACAATCCTTGGGTCCTGGGCTTGAGTCCCTGTTCCTCCCTTTGCCCCTCCTCCCACTCATTCTCTCAATCTCTCTCTCAAATAATAAAATATTTTTTTTAAAAAAGGAACTGACCCTTTTTTTGCTCTGTAAGTCATCAACAATAGGCAGCAGCCAGGGCCTCAGAGGCGTTGGTAGGAAATTACAAGAAAGCCAGAGATAAATAAAGTGAAAGCCACCGGGGCTGAGCAGAAAGAAAACAGAGGAAGGCCTTTCTCCTTCACCCCAGAGATGAAGTCACATTCCCTCCAGGGTAGGGCGAGTCACAAACTCTACCTTTATCTCTCTGAGCCATCTACCCAGCCTTACCCCCTTTCAATGGCTGAGCTTCCAATGGGAAAAACAACACAGTGGTGTGGAGAAAGCACAGGTTGAGGGCTCACAGACCTCAGCGGAACCGCCAGCTCTATCTCTAACTGGTTGAATGTTTCTTACCTCTGCTTGGAAAATGGTCACTATACTGTACTTACTTACGTGGTGAGCATCAGAATTGTGTTCGATGTATCTAGAAAAACGCCTAGCATGCAGAGGTTACTCAATATATGGTGCCATCATTAATTATAATTAATGTCCAGGTCTCTCTTATCTACCCCACACTCCTTCTCGTTACTGCGGGCTTCAACACAGAACTACAGTGCTGGGTAGCTCCAAGAGGAACCAGAAGCTCTGAGAGAGACATGGCATCTCCATTGGTTACATTTCTCCCTCTGTCCTCCCTCAACCTAGACCAGCTCAGCTCCCCACTCCATTTCACCAACTCTGAGAAAACAAAATCTTTGAACCTACCTTCCTTGGTCCCCCTTCAAAATACCATCTTCTTTCCTTCCTTCCCTTACCACTATCTTTCTCAAAAGAGAAGTCTACACTTGCTCCCTCTGTGTCCTCACCTCCTGCTACCTCCCTCACCCCCAGCAGTCTAGCTTCCATCCCCACCCATCTACTAAAACTGCCCTCACCAGGTCACTAATGACTCAACCGCTTCAGTTCAGGGCTCACCCGACTTGTTCTCTGCTTCAACAGACACTTGGATACTTTCTTTTAGAAACTCTTCCCATTCCTGGCTTCCCAGACAGTACTTTCTTCTACCTGATTGTTCCTCCTCAGACTCCTTCCCTAGCTTTTCTATCTACACATATCAGAGTTCCCCTGGGCCCTATCTTCAACCTCCTTCCTTCCCCCACTTTTTGGATTTTATTCAGGTGATTTCACCTATTACTCTTTTTTTTTTTTTTTTGAGAGAGAGAGAGAGAATGAGAAAGAGAGAAAAAGAGAGAGCATGAGCAGGGTGAAGGGTAGAGGGAGAAGCAGACTACCCGCTGAGCACAGAGCCTGATGCCAAAGGCAGACCCTTAACTGAATGAGCCACCTACTATTTCCAATGGTCCCCCTCCTTCCTTTCTCCCAGTACATCTATGTTCCTCTACTGTAGCACTTGTGACACTATACTGAATGTACATGCCTGTGTGCTTATCTTCTCAGTCATCTGTGGATTGCTCAAGGACAAGGCTTATGTCCGTCACACCTTGTAACCCAGCCCACTTGCCAGTCTCTCAAGATGAGCAGCCAGGCAACCAACCATGATGGAAATACTGCCCCCATATCAGGATAGCAAACTCTAATGGTGGCAGGAAGTCTTAATACTTCCCCTCTTGCAAATGCTTCCAGATGCTGCTTGGACTCTGACCCCAGAGGAGGTATCCTGACCTGATTCCTGGGGCACTTCTACCTGGAACAACCTGTTCCACAGGGACAGGAGAGCTTCCTGTAGATTAAAATTCTTTGGAAAAAAATTTCTAAAATGGGCTAATTACAAGTAGGGCTGGCCATTGCCAGATCCATGTCAGGAAGTCATGTTAAGACCTTTACATACCTTCAAAAGTAAGTGAGGTGAGTACTACAACCGCCTGTGGCTAGTCTTCCTGCCTTCAATTCCACCTCTCCTTGGGACACTGCCCTTTATCACATTCTGGCAAGAAGCTGCTTCACTAGCCAGAAATCTATGATGGCTTCTCACTGCCTAAAACTGCACCGTACGGTGATTAAGAGCAAGGACCCTAAAATGTATCATCCAGGCCTGAATCTTAACTACACCACTCATTAACCATGTGAGTTTGAGCAAGTTATTTAAGTTCTCTGGGCCTCTGTTTCCTCACCTGTAAAATAAGAAAATAATAGTACCTACCCTCTTAGGATTGGTATAAAGATTAAATACCCTAAAAATCAGAATTAAATGATAAAAAATTAAATCAGCTTACCATTAAAAATTATAATGACCGTGCCTGGCTCATGGTAAGAACTTAGTAAATTATATTAGCTGAATTAGCTGAATAAACATATTCAGGTTTCAAGTCCCTCTGTCATTTAAAACCTGAGAAGAGAACTGTTGCCCTGACCCATTTCACATGCCACAACTCACCAGCTCCCAATCCTTTTAACTTCTGACTTCATCACTTATGATTCTTTGCCTCTACCCACAATATCAATGCCCCATCTACCAGCCCCTCCCTCTGTCCTTAGCTGCAAATTCTCTCTGGCAGCGCTACCTACAGCTGCCCAGAAAACATCCCCTCAGCAGAGTGCCCCTGGCGGGGGTTGCTACGCCTAAGAGCAATACAGGATAATACCTTCACCCCAGCACTGCATCCTCCTTGCTCACTCCTACTTGCACTCAGGTTATTTTTATAATCCAAATGCCTCCCTGAACTTCTGCAGTAGATAAAGGTTAAACAGAGTTTTAGAGACTAAGTCACACCATCTCGAGCAAGCCTGCTAGACTACAGCAATCCTCAACCACTAAAGTCTTAATCTGTAAGATATACTTCCTCACTCATATTTTCTAACCATCTCTTTTAGATGAAGGTCCATGAGACAGTATCTGGTTTTCCATCACTACGTCCTTATTATCCTAGAACAGTGATTGGGTCATAGTAAAAGTTTAATAACTATTTACTGAATGCAATTAATCTAACCCAACCTCTTCATCTTTAAATAAGAAAAAGAGGCACCTAGGTAGCTCAGTTGGTTGAATATCTGACTCTTGATTTTGGCTCAGGTCGTGAGATCAAGGCCGTGTTGGGCTCTGCGCTGGGTGTAGAGCCTTCTTAGGATTCTCTCTCTTCCTCTCCCTCTGCTGTTACCCCCCCACCACTTGTGCTCATGCACTCTCTCTCTAAAAAAAAATAAATAATAATAATAATAATATAAATGTGTGTATATATATATTTATTTATTTATATAAAAATAAGAAAAATAGGATTGAGAAAATAGAAGTACCTCAGTCAAAGCAGAGTGAAGACTGAAACCCACAGCTCTGTAAGATTGAAATTATGAATGCAATCCACCCGCAACTCACTTCTGGGCCAGCTGCAACTCACAAGAGAGCAGACAGACAGTTCTCTGATTGAACTGAGTGTTGTTCCCTTAAAACATGGCATT
>ML099958.1:1410-20045 GCA_003697995.1 Taxidea taxus jeffersonii | reverse complement strand
TTACTAGGACTAGATGAGATTAACTCTACAAAGCTCACTGTTTTTTGCACAGTATGAATTATTATTAGATGCTTTAAATTTATGTGGTACTCTCCAAAGAAACCATCTAAGACAACTTAGAAACAGCTGGTTTACAATTCAAGAAACCATCTTAGCAATAATACCAAGTCATTTAGTCATATACAACCTGCAAAGAAGCTAGTATGTTGGGGCGCCTGGGTGGCTCAGTGGTTAAATCCTCTGCCTTCGGCTCAGGTCATGATCCCGGGGTCCTGGGATAGAGCCCAGAGTCTGGCTCTCTGCTCAGCAGGGAGCCTGTTTCCCCCTCTCTCTCTCCCTGCCTCTCTGCCTACTTTTGATCTCTGTCAAATAAATAAATAAATTCTTTAAAAAAAAAAAAAAGAAGCTAGTATGTTTTCCAGGACAAGATTAAAATGTTGAATGATTTATGTGTTTGTTTATTTTTTAGAAGGTTCCACACCCAGTCTGAAGCCCAATGTGCAACCAGAACTCTCATCTATGAGATCAAGACCTGAGCTGAGATCAAGAGTTGGAAGCTTGGGATGCCCGGGTGGCTCAGCTGTTAAGCATCTGCCTTCAGCTCAGGTCATGATCGCAGTGTCCTGATGCACCCCTCCCCCAGTGCCCCAGCTCATGTTGTCTCGCTCTCCCAAATAAATAATACATAAATCATGAAATTCCAAAACACCAAGACCAGTCATTATAATTAACATACCTAGGTAGGAGAAAAGAAAGATTTATGTTAATTACTTTAAGTCACTGTAAATAATATAAATTTCAGATAATTTTGAAGGACAACAAAAGATTGTTATGTTTACCAAAGAGAAGAAAAGATTAATAAGAACTTGAATTTAGCATAATGGTAATAAGACATGGTTCTATATTTCATTTTAAAGATTTTTTTTTTTTTTTTGACAGAGATAGATCACAAGTAGGTAGAGAGGCAGGCAGAGAGAGGGGGAAGCAGGCTCCCTGCTGAGCAGAAAGCCAGGGGCTCGATCCCAGGACCCTGGGATCATGACCTGAGCCGAAGGCAGCCGTTCAACCGACTGAGCCACCCAGGCATCCCCCCTATATTTCATTTTGGATAATAATCATTAAAGTCAGATTAAGAGACAAAAATAAAAGAATAGATTTAGACTGATTTTTTTCTGTATTTTTTTTTAAGATTTTATTTATTTGACAGAGAGACATAGCGAGAGAGGGAACAAAAGCAGGGAGAGTGGGAGGGGGCGAAGCAGGTTACCCTCTGAGCAGGGAGCCTGATGCGGGGCTCAATCCCAGGACCCTGGGATCATGACCTGAGCCAAAGGCAGGCGCTTAAGGACTGAGCCACCCAGGCACCCTAGACTGATGTTTTCTTTTTTTTTAATTTTATTTATTTATTCGTTAGAGAGAGAGAGAGCGAGCACAGGTAGATAGAGAGGAAGGCAGAGGCAGAGGGAGAAGCAGGCTCCCTGCCGAGCAAGGAGCCCGATGTGGGACTCGATCCCAGGACGCTGGGATCATGACCTGAGCCGAAGGCAGCTGCTTAACCAACTGAGCCACCCAGGCATCCCATAGACTGATGTTTTCTAAGAGTATCCTATGTTAGATGTTACATGAAAACAATAGCTCCATGTTAAATTAAGTTAAAAACAACAGATTTAAACATACCTAAACCAAATCCATATTACTCTGATTTCTCAGAAACTTTAATAGGCTACCATGCATCATTAAATTTCCAAATATACTTGGTTTCAGCAAATTTTATCAACAAAGAATTCTTTAGGAGTATCCATTTAGAATAGTAGTTTGGCAACATAAACTTGGCAACACTGTCTTATAAATTCAGCTGTTTTATTTCTTCACTAGAGAAAACTATAACCGCATATACATTTATAAACAATTTGAGTATTCTGGATACATCCCAAATTGAAAAGTACTATATGAAACCTAAATAAAAATTACCCAAATTGAACCAAAATATATAAAGGAGACCTACATTTTTCAGTGTACTAAATATTCAGACAATTTTCTTACTAAGACTTATACCTACCTGACTACGGTGTTCAATAGAATTTAATTCTTTGCCAGTTTTAAGTTCCAGTGGCATTATCTTATATTTCATTTTATATCCTCGATGTATTTTCACACCAACTGTGACATCTATTTTGCCTTTCAATCCAAACCTAGGGGACCAAATGCTTTCTTCAATATCCAGTGAGTTTATGACTTCAATATTACATGTTGAATTATTGTTATTACCATCACTTGGCCTAAAAAACGAAACACAAGAATACTTCCTTAGAACACGTAGCACATTTCTCACATTCTGGCACTGATTCTATGACACACAGAGGATTTGGGGATGGGAGACCATCCACACACCTTTACAGCAGTGATTCTCAAAATGTGGTGCCTAGACAAGCATCATCAACATCACCTAGGAACTTTTTTTTTTTAATTGTATTCATTTATTTGACAGACAGAGATCACAAGTAGGCAGAGAGGTAGGCAGAGAGAGAGGAGAAAGCAGGCTCCCTGCTGAGCGGAGAGCCCGATGTGGGGCTTGATCCCAGAACCCTGGGACGTGGGGCTTGATCCCAGAACCCTGGGATCATGACCTGAGTCGAAGGCAGAGGCTCTAACCCACTGAGCCACCCAGGAGCCCCTCACCTAGGAACTTCTAATAAAAGCAAATTCTCAGGCTCCACTCCAGACCTACTCAATCAAAAACTCTGCAGGTAAAACTCAGCAATCTGTTTTACAAACTCTGCAAGTGATTCTGATGCATGCTCAAGATTGAGAACCGATGTCCAATGCCTCTAATTCACATAATTTAAGTCTTAATACTTATCATCTATACTTCTCAGTTCATTCCTACTATAATCTTCCTAACTCAGGCCTTTATCTCCTCAGGCCTAGATTACTACAAGTATCACTATTTGGACCTAATGAAGCCACAATACCAATCTGAATATTCTGATATACAATTATTACACAGGTTAATATAAAATGGCTTGCATGTAGTTGCACCCAAGGTAGCAAAGGCTGTGTTCCTTCATTGACACATTAAACTGTGTAAGAATGAGCTGTCTTTCCCCATCATCCATGAGGTATGAAGCCTGATTATCAAACACTTTGCTCCTATACTCCCCATTACAATCTTCAAAGGACACCATGTGCACCTGTAATTCCTCATTGTTTTCCTTACTTAATTGTTAAATGAATCCATTTCTGTCACTACCAATATTTAAAACTAAGTACTCAGCATTGTTTTTTGTTTTTTTTAAGATTTTTATTTATTTATTTGATAGAGAGAGAGAGAGATCACAAGCAGGCAGAGAGGCAGAGAGAGAGGGGGAAGCAGGCTCCCTGCTGAACAGAGAGCCCAATGCAGGGCTCGATCCCAGGACCCTAGGATCATGACCTGAGCCAAACGAAAGCAGAGGCTTTAACCCACTGAGCCACCCAGGTGCCTCTCGGCATTGTTTTTTATATTACAAAAGAGGTTCTGAGTCTACTATCCTAACTTAAATAACCAAGAGCACAGGAAGGAGAAAAAAAAAAAGAAATATATAAACAACAAGGGAATTAGGAGGTGAAAATAACTTTTAAAGCCTCCTGTACTTCTCTTACCTAAGATTTACTCATTCAGAGCAGTAAATTATTCAGCAAGAAAAAAGTCAGATAGCACCAACTTTTTTTTTTTTTAAGATTTTATTTATTTATTTGTTAGAGAGAGAGAGAGCACAAGGAGACAGAGTGGTAGGCAGAGGCAGAGGAAAAAGCAGTCTCCCTGCCGAGCAAGGAGCCCGATGTGGGACTCGATCCCAGGATGCTGGGATCATGACCCGAGCCGAAGGCAGCTGCTTAACCAACTGAGCCACCCAAGCGTCCCAGCACCAACTTTTATTACACCTATTCTAGACTCAAAGCCAGATAAGATACTAAATCTAGGGGCACCTGTGTGGCTCAATGGGTTAAAGCCTCTGCCTTTGGCTCAGGTAATGGTCTCAGGGTCCTGGGATGGAGCCCCACATCGGGCTCTCTGCTCAGCAGGGAGCCTGCTTCCCCTTCTCTCTCTGCCTGCCTCTCTGCCTACTTGTGATCTCTCTCTCTCTGTCAAATAAAAAAATAAAATCTTTTTTTAAAAAAAAGACACTAAATCTAATAGAAATCTCACATGAAAAGGATAAATTTTCTAGTAATAAAATGTATTTTATTTATTTTTTTTTTAAAGATTTTATTTATTTATTTGTTAGAGAGAGAGAGAGAGAGAGCACAGGCAGACAGAGAGGCAGGCAGAGGCAGAGAGAGAAGCAGGCTCCCTGCTGAGCAAGGAGCCCGATGTGGGACTCGATCCCAGGATGCTGGGATCATGACCTGAGCCGAAGGCAGCTGCTTAAACAACTGAGCCACCCAGGCGTCCCAATAAAATGTATTTTAGATGGAGATTTGGAGTGCCTGGGTAGCTCAGTCAGTTGAATCTCTGCCATCGGCTTAGGTCATGATCCCAGGATCCTTGGATCTGCCTGCAGCTCTACCTACTTGTGCTCTCTCTCTGTCAAATAAATAAATAAAATCTTTAAAAATAAATGTTAATTAAATAAAATAAGAATTGAGAATTAAAAAGCTTAAAAATTCTGACTACCATAATACATGATTTAGTTGACTTTGATTTGCTAATTTCATGTTATTTAGATCAGCAGCTACTTCTTAACAAATGAGAATATTTTCTAAGAGAAAAAAATGACGTCTCAGTAATTTTTTTAACTGTTTCAGGTTAAAAATATAGTCTCCAGGAATATATGTATACTTCTGCAGTCTCTGAGTAAGACAAAAGAGGAATTCAGGGAAACTACAACTTATCCTAAATTTCTTAAATATTATTCTGTTTTCTTTCTCCAAATATTCTCTAATTGTGTTATATATTTAAATATGCTCCTATGAAATAAAGCAAACTTATTATTCATAAAATATCACATGTATACTTAATAGAAGATAGGTAATGAAACTTTTAATATTACTACTAAAATTCATTCCCCTAGAAAATGGAAGTAATGTGATTTTAGACCTAGGTCTGTGGAATAAATGACAGTATTTCAATTTAACTACTATGATTTTAAACCAATAATGCTATAAAACTCCAATGGAGAATATGATATTGTAAAGATTAAGAAAATTTACTCTTACTACCTATGGGTGAGAAAGATTATCTCCTTAAATGACCTTTAAAGGTCTTATTCTCTGTGCTAAAGTCTAAAGATTTTTTTTTTTAAGATTTTATTTATTTATTTGACAGACAGAGACACAGTGACAGAGGGAACACAAGCAGGGGGATTGGGAGAGGGAGAAGCAGGCTTCCCGCTGAGCAGAGAGCCCAATGCAGGGCTCAATCCCAGGACCCTGGGATCATGACCTGAGCTGAAGGCAGAAGCTTAACAACTGAGCCACCTAGGCACCCCAAGATTTTTTTTTTTTAAGATGGCTGTAAACTGCTGCGAAAATGACACAAGCTGAAATACAGAGGAGCTCTTCCTTCACAGACATAGAAGATTCCACTGGAAGTAACTGAAACAAAAAAAAAGTCTTATACCAAATACAGAGAGGAGGTCACTGGGCTGGGAATCAAGAATTATTCCATAGACTCAGCTCCACCACTGTTTTTTCATATAAAACCTGGAAAAGTCATACCACTCACTGGATCTCAATTTCTTTATGTGAAACTAGGAGTTAACCTCAAAAATCCCTTTCAGGGATCTGAATCCCACACCTTCCCAGGCTTCCTATCAGGAAGGCTTGCTCCAGGCTACTTAATTCCTTACTGGTCCATCATAAGCCTCCCCAGCCTCCTTTGATGGATTCTACTCCTCTCTCCCTCGTTCCTTACATAGCACACTCTTCCATGCCTCTTGTTGCTCTACGTGTTCTCTCTAAGCAATGCCCTCCAGGTCTATGTTTTCAACCACCACCAGTAGAGAGTTCTTGGAGTGGGTTTAGTCTCCCTGGAACACCAGGTCCTAGCACAATGCTGAGCAGACACTGCATGGAACACATGTTTGCTAAATAGGTAAGACCATGGGTCAATGAGAAAATGGCAGCTTACCACCGCAAAAACAATGAATAAATTTTAACCAAAAGAAAAAACATGCAGACAAAATGCTAAAACAATTAAACAGTAAAAGAAAAGCTAATATGTGAAACAGCAAAGAAAAGATATATCCACCACAACTTTAATTCTCAAGCAAATTTAAATCACTCCAAAATAAATAATAAGGAAGGAAAAGAGAGGTATGTAGTAACAGATGGTAAATAAGGATAAAGAAATAATTAGGAACAACAGAAAACAAAAATTAAGTTTGTAATTATGATAGAAAATCAAGAGACTAGAATGACAGAAATACTACAAAACAATGAAACAAATAAGGAGAAGAATGACTACTTAATAAACACTTCTCTGTTTATCACAGTGAAGACTAATGCATGGAGACCTGCCCCCTATTCTAGACATAGGCAATCTGCTTCAAATAAATAACAAAGAATGAAGGGTTTATAAATTTAACCCATTCATTACAGTTTTTTTTTAAAGGAACGTAGCTACTGGAATATTTAAGACCACTACAGAAAAAAGGAATATGAAAAATAAACCCAATTCTAACAGCACAATAAGCCTCATTTTTTTTTTAAATAACCATTATTAAAATATATATCAAGATCCTGGCAAACTGATTGTGGTGATGGTTACATGACTCTAAAAATATACTGAAAGTCACTCAGTTGTAAATAATAATAAAAGAAATAAAATCAATTAAAATCCAGATACAGGACATTTAAACATTGCTAGCAGCCTTCTAAAATGATTACAAGGGACGCCTGGGTGGCTCAGTTGGTTAAGCAGCTGCCTTCGGCTCAGGTCATGATCCCAGCGTCCTGGGATAGAGTCCCATGTCGGGCTCCTTGCTCAGCAGGGAAGCCTGCTTCTGCGTCTGCCTGCCACTCTGTCTGCTTGTGCTCGCGCTCTCTCTCTCTAACAAATAAATAAATAAAATCTTAAGAAAAAAAAATTAAAATGATTACAAAATTCTCAGAGAATTCTAGCACTATGTAAAAGGTTGTAAAATATCCAAATATCTTCAATGAAGTAGTCCACTTGAGATTTTAACGCCAAAAAATAAGTGTCTCACAGGTCAACCCTTCTACTTGTGTACTCTCATTCCTTCTGCCACACTCAACACATAGCTGACCTTTCCCATCTCTCATGACGAATTCTGCCTTCTCAGTGGAATTCTCCCCATCAGCACATGAACACATTATAGCTCCCATCTTCAAAACAACAAAGCTCTCTTAGCCCCCACATAAATCTCTGGCTACCATTTCACTTCTATGTGCCCCTCATAGAACAAACCCTCACTACAGTTGCCTAACTCCCTGTCTCCAAATCCTCCTCTACCAATCTCTCTTGACATCCTTCTCATCACATTTTCTCCCCTGGAATCACTACTGACTTTTCTTTTCCTCACACTCCATATTCAATCCAAAACTATCCGTTCTACCACTAAAGTCTGACTGAAGTCCAACTGATTCTCATCACTTCCACACTTTCACTGTCTCAGCCACCAACATCCCTTACTTGGATTAAGAGCCTCCAACTTAATCTCTCTACCTCTGCCCTTATCCTACAACACAGTCTCAAAAGAGCAGCCAGAATTATCCTTTTAAAAGTAAATCTGATGGGGGCACCTGGCTAGCTCAGTAAGAAGAGCAACCCTTGATCTCGGGGTTATGAGTTCAAGCTCCATGCCGGGTACAGAGGTCACTTAAATAAATAAACATTTAAAAATAAAGTAAATCTGGGGGCACCTGGGTAGCTCAGTCAGTTAAGTGTCTGCCTTCGGATTGGGTCATGATCTCAGGGTCCTGAGATGGAGTACCACATCGGGTTCCCTGCTCAGCGGGGAGCCTGCTTCTCCCTTTCTCCACTCCCCACTTGTGTTCTCTCACTCTCTCTCTCAAATAAATAAATAAAAAATAAAGTAAATCTTTAAAAAAAAAATAAAGTAAATCTGATCAATGCAGATCAATGCGCACAGAGAGGTTAAGTTACAGAGCTAAATTGTGGCAAAACTGGGATTCACATCCAGGCTCAGTATGGATCTCTCTGAACCACAGAGAACTTTAAACAACAAACTGGTCCAAAGAACTAACAGTTCCTAAGTTTCTGATGCACAAATCTTAAACAAGTTTTTCAGATCACAAAGTGTCCTTCAATAAAAAATAAGAATACTGAGAAAAGGTAAGAAAATTGTATAAATGGAAACTGTGCCTCTTTAAAGAAAAAGAAAATGTTGCTCAAGGGGGCGAGGTGGGGGGCAGGAAATTACATCAAAACCCTCTGTGCAAGCAAGCTCTCCAGTGGCCTCTTATCTAATCAGAACAGCAGTTAGAGTCCTGACATGACTTAGGAGGCCCCAGGAAAGCTACTTCTGTTCCTTCCCTCCTTGCTCTGCCCCCAACACACTGGCAGGTGTCATCACCCGAGTGGCTCTGCCTGGAACACTCGTCCTGCAGAGAGCTATTCAGCTACCTCCTTCATCTCCTTCAGGCTTCATCTCCACATCATCTTATTGGAGAGGCCTTTCACGACCATTCAATGGAAATAATATGTCCACCACCACAACCACCAACTCCACTTTCCTTCTTATGTTGTTCTACCCTGCATTTATCACGGTCTGTTGTTTACTTGTTCAGTACTAGAGAAGCATCATGAAGTCAGCTGCTTCCCCTCCCCCACCCATGATAATCCCAGCACCTAGAACATTACCTGGCACATATTAGGCACTAAATAAACACTTGCTGAATGAGTAAACAATGAAAGAGAAAAAAAATGTATGACTTATAAACTTACATGAACACTTCTTTTTTTTTTTTTTAAGATTTTTTTTTTAATTTATTTATTTGTCAGATAGAGAGAGCGCAGGAGCGAGCACAGGCAGACAGAGTGGCAGGCAGAGGCAGAGGGAGAAGCAGGCTCACTGCTGAGCAAGGAGCCTGATGTGGGACTCGATCCTAGGACGCTGGGATCATGACCTGAGCCGAAGGTAGCCGCTTAACCAACTGAGCCACCGAGGCGTCCCACATGAACGCTTCTTTAGGGGAAAAAAAAACAATAAACTGCCAAATGCCAAAATGAGTTAAATGGTTAAACACAGTATTTAAACACAGAGCACAAATCCACAGGACAATCAGCATATGACACAGTCCGTATAGGATAGTAATAGAAATACGTACAAATTACAATCCCGAGAATATCTATAAATTGGTTATTTTATTTAAAAAACATACTGACAAAGGCACCTGGCTGGCTCAGTCGGTAGAGAATGTGACTCTTGATCTTTGGGTTATGAGTTCAAGTCCCACGTTCAGTGTAGAGATTACTTAAAAAAAAAAAATCTTAGGGATGCCTGGGTGGCTCAGTTGGTTAAGCAGCTGCCTTCGGCTCAGGTCATGATCCCAGCGTCCTGGGATCGAGTCCCACATCGGGCTCCTTGCTCGGCAGGGAGCCTGCTTCTCCCTCTGCCTCTGCCTACCACTCTGTCTGCCTATGCTCGCTCTCTCTCTGACAAAAAAAAAAAAATTTTTTTTTTTTTAAATCTTAGGGGCGCCTGGGTGGCTCACTGGCTAAAGCCTCTGCCTTCGGCTCAGGTCATGGTCCCTGGGTCCTGGGATCAAGCCCCACGTCGGGCTCTCTGCTCAGCAGGGAGCCTGCTTCCCCTCCCTCTCTGCCTGCCTCTCTGCCTGCTTGTGATCTCTGTCTGTAAAATAAATAAATAAAATCAATAAAAAAAATTTTTTTTAAATCTTAAAAAAAAAACTGATATACAAAAATCAGAAGATTTTATGATAATGAAAGTAGAATTTCTATTCCTTAGATTATTTTTTGTCCTGGAAAGACACTCAGGACCATAATATATAAAAGAAGCAAACAAAAAAGCTAGTTGTACTAACTCAACCTTTAAAAAACTTTAATTCAACACACAAAGTAAAATCCTGATCTGAACATATGAACACCATATGAACAAAATGAGTTTCTTACAGAGAAAGCTGCATCTGGGGTAAGTCAGCTGAAGTGTATTTATGCATGAAATCTCTGGCCCATTTAGAAAATGAAGGAAGATACTCCTCTACTTCTTGTTTTATCTCTTCTTGATTCAGATTTAAGCGATACCTGCAAAATAAGAGATTAAACAAGAAAGCATAAACATGAAAAAAGTAAATAAGAACCAAAACATCCAAACAAACAAGTTACCCATCAACTAATTAATGGATATATAATGTAATATATATGGGCCACCCGGCTGCTTCACTTGGTAGAGCACAGAGCATGCGACTCTTGACCTCAAGGATGTGAGCTCATGCCCCACTGTGGGGAAAGAGTTTACTTAAAAAATAAGTTAGAGAGAGAGAGAGAGCGAGCACAGGCAGACAGAGTGGCAGGCAGAGGCAGAGGGAGAAGCAGGCTCCCTGCCAAGCAAGGAGCCTGATGTGGGACTCCATCCCAGGACGCTGGGATCATGACCCGAGCCGAAGATGGCTGCTTAACCAACTGAGCCACCCAGGCGTCCCTAAAATCTTTTTTTTTAATGTGGTGTAGGGGCGCCTGGGTAGCTCAGTGGGTTAAAAGCCTCTGCCTTCAGCTCAGGTCATGATCCCAGAGTCCTGGGATCGAGCCCGGCATCGGGCTCTCTGCTCGATGGGAGCCTGCTTCCCCCTCTCTCTCTCTGCCTCCTTGTGATCTCTGTCTGTGAAATAAATAAATAAAATCTAAAAAAGATAAAAATAAAATGTGGCATATACATACAATGGAATATTATTCAGCCTTAAAACTGAAGAGAGAAGAGGCCTATGAGTCCTCCAAAAGTACTGGTTCAGCAGAGAAAACAATATTAGCAACCCTAGTTCCGCCAAAATTGCTTCTCCTAAGCACAGTAGCAACCTCAAGCTGAAAGACAAGCTGAAATTCCTCAGGGGAGCAATTGCTGATACCACAAAGCTGCAAATGACCACACATTCAGACAACCAGAGGCAAGGGTTATCCTTGCAAAAGGCTGCTTGAAATCTGGCCAAGTCCTTGGCTAACAGCTGGATGCCACACCAAGCACATAGGCCCCTGACACAGCCATTAAACATCACCACCTACCAGGCCCCAGCCACCCGGCTGTGTGGGGAGAAGAGAGGCCTGAAGGCAAGGTGAGCAAGACCAGCGCTGCCCAATGTAGTGGGAGCTCCTGAGCCCACGGGGGATGCTGGAAATGTCCAGAGCCCTGCTGAGCCTGTTCTACGGGTATTGTCATCATGGTATACTGCCCATCGTGCATACCATGGCATATACTCTTAGAATCTACACATATCTAACAGATGAATCCCAGTAAAAAGTATATGGATGCTGTCTGCACTAATCCTGCAACTCTTCTCTACATTTGAAATTATTTCCAAATAAAAAGATTTTTTAAATGTTTTAAGTGCAGGGGCGCCTGGGTGGCTCGGTGGGTTGAAGCCTCTGCCTTCGGCTCAGGTCATGATCCCGGGGTCCAGGGATGGAGCCCCGCATCGGGCTCTCTGCTCAGCGGGGAAGCCTGCTTCTCCCTCTGCCTCTGCCTGCCTCTCTGTCTGCCTGTGCTCCCTCTCTCTCTCTAACAAATTAAAAAAAAATCAAATTAAATCAAACAAACAAACAAAAAAAAGTGACATCTAAATGGCTCAGTCGGTTAAGCAGCTGTCTTCGACTCAGGTCATGATCCCAGGGTCCTAGGATAGAGTCCCACATCAGGCTCCTTATTAAGTGGGGAAGCTGCTTCTTCCTCTACCTCTGCCTGTAGCTTCCCCGCTCGTGCAAGCTCTCTCTGACAAATAAATAAATCTTTAAAAATCTGTTCTAAGATCTATAATAAGGTAGAAGGACCTATGAGAGGGTAGAAAAAAACTTTCAACCTGTTGTTTTAGGGTCTGGGAATTTTTAAAAAATTTTCTCTTGGGGTGCCTGGGTGGCTCAGTCAATAAATGTCTGCCTTTGGCTCAGGTCGTGATCCCAGAGTCCTAGGGTCCGACAGCATCTGGCTCCCTGCTCAGCGGGAAGCCTGCTTCTCCCTCTCCCACTCCTCCTGCTTGTGTTCCCTCTCTCGCCTCATCTGTCAAAAAAATAAACAAAATCTTAAAAAAAAAAAGTTTTCTCTTGATGGGACGGCTGACTGGCTCAGTCAGTAGAGCATGTAACTCTTCATCTTGGTGTGGTGAGTTTTCACGCCACACGTGACGTAGAGTTTACTTTAAAAAGCCGGGGGGCACTACAGCTTCCTGCTTGCACACTTTCTTAGACCCTTTAATCTGAAATAGCAGCTGCTGTGTTGTAGGAGAGACTCACATGGCAAGAAACTGAAGCCTCATGACAACAGCCAGGACTGTATCACCTTGGAAGCAGATCCTCCCTTCAAAGGACTGTAGCTCCAAACAGGAGACCCTGAGCCCAAGCCATCCAGCTAAGCCACCTCTGAATTCCTAGCCTATAGAAACTATGAGATAATTGATTAGATACTTGTCATTTAAGCCACTAAGGTTTTTTTAAGCTACTAAGGTTTTTCTGTTTGTTGTATTTGACAGAGAGAGAGAGAGAGAGCGTGCACAAGCAGGGGAAGTGGCACGCAGGGGGAGAGGGAGAAGCAGGCTCCCCGTTGAGCAGAGAGCCAAAGGTAGGGCTCGATCCCAGGACCTTGAGATCACGACCTGATCACGAACATCTGAAGGCAGATGTTTAACTGACCAAGCCACACAGGCGGCCCTTAAGCTACTAAGTTTTGTTTTGTTTTGTTTTGTTTTTTAAAGATTTTTATTTATTTATTTGACAGACAGAGATCACAGGCAGGGAAAGAGGCAGGCAGAGAGAGAGAGGGAGAAGCAGGCTCCCCACTGAGCAGAGAGCCCGATGCGGGGCTTGATCCCAGGACCCTGGGATCATGACCTGAGCCGAAGGCAGAGGCCTTAACCCACTGAGCCACCCAGGTGCCCCTAAGCTACTAAGTTTTGATGTGATTTGTTTCAGGTCAATGATCAATACAACATACAACAGGTATCACTGTATGTTGATTAGGGTATGACAAAAAAAATTAAAACTCTGAAATGCCATAAACAAGTGTTGGCAAGGATATGGGGAAAAAAACCAAAAAACCCTTATGTACTGTTGGGGGAAATGCAAACTGGTGCAGCCACAGTGGAAACAGTATGGAGGTTCCTCAAAAAAATTAAAAATATAACTACCCTTTGATCCAGAATCACACTACTGGGTATTTACCCAAAGAATACAAAAACACTAATTCAAAAGGGTATATGCATCCCTATGTTTATAGCAGCATTTACAATAAACAAATTGTAAATTTCCAATAGACAAATTGTAGAAGCAGCCTAAGTGTCCATCAATAGATAAGTAGATAAAAATGGCACGAGAGGGGCGCCTGGGTGGCTCAGTGGGTTAAGCCTCTGCCTTCGGCTCAGGTCATGATCTCAGGGTCCTGGGATCAAGCCCCGCATCAGGCTCTATGCTCGGTGGGGAGCCTGCTTCAACATCTCTCTCTGCCTGCCTCTCTGCCTACTTGTGATCTCTGTCTGTCAAATAAATAAATAAAATCTTAAAAAAAAAAAAAAAGATGGCACAAGAGTGTGCGCGTGCGTGTGCGCACACACGAGCACTTGCTCACACACACAGAGAGGAACATTACTCAGCCATAAAAAAGAATGAAATCTTGCCTTTTACAACAACATGGATGGTCCTAAAGAGCATAATACTAAGCGAAGGAAGTCAGAGAAAGACAAATACCATACAGTTTCATTCATATGTAGAATTTAAGAAACAAATGAACAAAAAACAAAACAAAAAAAAACAACAAAGGGAGAAAAGGACACTGACCAAAAAACAGACTCTTAACTGTAAAGAACAAACTGATGGTTACCAGAGAGGAGGTAGGTGGGAGAATGAGTGAAATAGATGAAGGAAATTAAGACTCCACTTATCTTGGGGTGCCTGGGTGGCTCAGGGAGTTAAGCCTCTGCCTTCGGCTTGGGTCATGATCCCAGGGTCCTGGGATCGAGTCCTGCATCGGGCTCTCTGCTCAGCAAGGAGTCTGGTTCCACCCCCCACTTTGCCTCTCTGCCTACTTGTGATCTCTGTCTGTCAAATAAATAAATAAAATCTTAAAAAAAAAAGATCCCACTTATCTCCATGAGCACAGGGTGATGTGTGGAAGTGCTAAATCACTACATTGTACATCTGAACTAATGTAACACCATATGTTAACTATACTGGAAGTATAATTAAAAACTTAATAAAGAAAAAAAGATAAGTTACTTTATATATATGACATTTCTATTTTAAAAAAGCAAAATATGTGTTTTACAGAAAAACCTTGACCAAAGCACAACCTCTCTGTGCTACTGTTTCTTTATTTATAACAGATCATATAAGATGACTAAGAGCACTGAACACAGGGCCTGACATACACCAGGGTTCTAAAATGTTTTTAGGATGGGGTACCTAAGTGGCTCAGTTGTTTATGCATCTGCCTTCAGCTTAGGTCCTGATCTCCAGGTACTGGGATCAAGTCCCACATTGGGCTCATGGCTCAGTGGGGAGTCTGCTTCTCCCTCTGCCTCTCCCCCCATTAGTGCTCTCTCCTCTTCTCACTGTCTTTCTCTCTCATATAAATAAATAAAATCTTCTTTAAAAAAATAAAATAGAGGGACGCCTGGGTGGCTCAGTGGGTTAAGCCGCTGCCTTCGGCTCGGGTCATGATCCCAGCGTCCTGGGATCGAGTCCCACATCGGGCTCTCTGCTCGGCAGGGAGCCTGCTTCTCCCCACCCCTCTCTGCCTGCCTCTATGCCTACTTGTGTGATCTGTCTATCAAATAAATAAATAAATAATATTTTAAAAAAATTAAATAGAAAATTTTTTAGGACAATAGATCATATTTTATTAGTAAATCAGTTGTATGGCATTCTGGAACACATTTTTTCCATATAAACGGAAAGAGGACACTGGGTGACTCAGTGGGTTAAGCCTCTGCCTTCGGCTCAGGCCATGATCCCAGGGTCCTGGGATCGAGCCCCGCATCAGGCTCTCTGTCCAGCAGGGAGCCTGCTTCCCCCTCTCTCTTTGCCTGCCTCTCTGCCTACTTGTGATCTCTCTCTGTCAAAATAAATAAGCAAACAAATAAATAAATAAATCTTTCTAAAAATAAAGAAATAAATAAACAGGGAAAGAGAATTATATCTGGGAAAAGGTTTACGTCAACTAGTCTGGAAATCAAAATTACCCCTAATAAAAATAATTCTGGGGGCACCTGGGTGGCTCAGTGGGTTAAAGCCTCTGCCTTCAGCTCAGGTCATGATCTCAGGGCCCTGGGATTGAGCCCTGCATCAGGCTCTCTGCTCAGCGGGGAGCCTGCTTCCTCCTCTCTCTGCCTGCCTCTCTGCCTACTTGTGATCTCTCTGTCAAATAAACAAATAAATCTTAAAAAAAAAAAAAAATCTGTGAAAAAAACGTGGTTTGCAATAGGACTCACAAAAGAAACACCAGAATATGCCAGCCTCTCTGCATGTAGTCACTCATAAAACATCAACAATTAGCCATTTGTGGGTTTATGTATATTCCCTCCACTGTCATAAAAGGTTTGCAAAATAGGTATTACCACCTTTTACAAAATCTTTGGGTAACCTGCTCAAACCTAAAACTGACAAAGCTAAAATTTAAAACTACGTCCATCTGACTCCCAAGCCCATACAACTTATAGTATGTCACATTTCTAGAAATAAAGCAAAATATTTTTCACACTCTTGGAGAGCAGCTGGAGTCTATTGTACACGTGTACAGATATTTTTAGCTCAAGAGTTTCTATTCTGCAATTTCAGAAGCTCTTCACAGAACTGCAGTGGGGTACCACAACCCTGAATTTGCATTCTAGTATTATTCTGATTTATATTTAATAGTCTAATAACAAAATACCTTAAAGATTCTAGGAGAGAATGCTCTATAATAAAATAGTACCTATAGTACATGTTGTAACTACTTACATTTCCTTGAGATGCCTTATTTCTTGAACAGTTTGAAAAGCAAATTCTTGTAGCTTTTCTGGGGCAAAGCTATTGCTTATTGCTTTTTGAAATACTTCATGAAGAACTGTACCAATCAGCATTTGGCGCGTGGCCGGATCAGAGCTCTATTAAAAAAAAAAATCATACATTTTATTTCAAAACATATTAACAGACATGATCCCATATTTATTACCTATCCTATTAAACCACCACAGCCAAAGTGCACTGGTGAGACAAATGTCAAAATATGAAACCACTTTTTTCTAGTGAGTAAAATTATAGATGACTTTCACTTTCTTTCCTTTTTTTTTAAGTTTTTTAAAATTTATTTATTCATTTGAGAGAGACAGAGAGAACACAGCAGTGGGAGAGGGAGAAGCAGACTCCCCATGAGCAGGGAGTCCAATGCAGGGCTGGATCCCAGGACCCTGAGATCATGACCTGAGCCAAAAGCAGACACTCAACTGACTGAGCCACCCAGGCACCCAACTTTCACTTTCTTCTAATCAGAATTACTTGATTTTAAATGAAATGTTCTTTTTTAATCAGTGACTTCCATTTTGAAAACATTAAAAATAACCTATATGAAAAATTTCAATGTATCCTCAAATGCTTAACATATTATTTTCTAATTTCACTTTATAATCTACTCAAATAAAACCCAATACAGCCATAGCTCATAAATTCATGTAAGTAAAAGATATTATTCAAACATAAACTTCAGGGCGCCTGGATGGCTCAGTCATTAAGCATCTGACTTCAGCTTGGGTCATGATTCCCAGGTCCTGGGATTGAGCCCTGCATCAGGCTCCCTGCTCAGAAAGGAGTCTGCTTCTCCCTCTCATACTTCCCCTGCTTGTGTTCCCTCTCTCTGTGTGTCTCTCTCTGTCAAATAAATAAAATCTTAAAAAAAAACAAAAACAAACATAAACTTCAAACTTACAACAAAGATTTTTGACAAGGGAACTTGTCAAAAATGTTCCCTCCACTCAAAAAGAAACAGCATTTTAAAAAAAGACACCATATTTCTTGGGGCGCCTGGGTGGCTCAGTGGGTTAAAGCCTCTGCCTTCTGCTCGGGTCATGATCTCAGGGTCCTGGGATCGAGCCCCACATTGGGCTCTCTGCTCAGTGGGGAGCCTGCTTCCTCCTCTCTCTCTGCCTACCTGTGATCTCTGTCTGTCAAATAAATAAATAAAAATCTTAAAATAAATAAATTAAATAAATAAATAAATAAATAAATAAAGACACCATATTTCTTAATTAACTCTATTCTTAGCCTAGACCTTCCTCTTAAAGATATAATAAAGCCACCAAGACATGCTTCAGAAATCTTAAAAATTAATTTACAGAGGACTCTCTGTACTATTTATGCAAGTTCTTTGTGAGTCTTAAAGTACTTAAAATAAAAAGGTTTTAAGAATTTAAAAATATTCAGGGCTACCTTATAAAATGTAGTTAAAAGACAAGTCGATAGTTCCCCCTAACCACAAATGAAAATACAAAGCTGATTTTTTAAAACTACAATTAATTGACAACTAAGACTATTAGAAAATGTCTATTTAGGGATTTTTCCTTCTCTTTTTTTTTCTTTTTGCTCAGCTGTATTTTTGGATTTCTACATACATCTAAATTGTATAATTTTAAGAATACCCTGAAAAGAAACTCTTTAACAAATAAAACCCACGTTCTTCAACAAATGGCACTGAAGCAAAGAGGGTAAATATAAAGTAGAACTAATATAGATTAAAAGAAACTTAGGAGACATACCAACTAAGGGGGGGAAGAACCTGGCTGGCTCAGTCAGAGGAGCATGCAAATCTTGATCTTGGGGTTGTAGGTTCGAGCTCCACATTGGGATTAGAGACTACTTTAAAAAAATAAAATCTTGGGGCACCTGGGTGGCTCAGTGGGTTAAGCCTCTGCCTTCGGCTCAGGTCATGATCTCAGGGTCCTAGGACAAGCCCCACATCGGGCTCTCTGCTCAGCAGGGAGTCTGCTTCCACCACCCCCTCCTTTGCCTCTCTGCCTACTTGTGATCTCTGTCTGCCAAATAAATAAATAAAATCTTTTAAAAAATAAAAATAATAAGAAATAAAATCTCAAGTGGTGCCTGGGTGGCACAGTTGCTTAAGCATCTGACCCTTGGTATCTGCTCAGGTCATGCTCTCACGGTCATGTGATCAAGCCCTGCAAAGGGCCCTCTGCACTCAGTGCAGAGTCTACTTCAGACTCTCTCTCCCTCCCATGTGCTCTCTCTCTCAAATCAATAAAATCTTTAAAAAATAATAAAATAAAATCTTTTAAAAAAAGAAGAAACAGGAAAAGACCTTATTTGGATTCTGACTGATTCTAAGAAAACTGAATAAAAAGATATTTTCTTGGGGTGCCTGGGTGGCTCAGTGGGTTAAGCCGCTGCCTTCGGCTAAGGTCATGATCTCAGGGTCCTGGGATTGAGTCCCGCATCGGACTCTCTGCTCAGTGGGGAACCTGCT
>RCUC01122200.1:0-24355 GCA_003697995.1 Taxidea taxus jeffersonii | reverse complement strand
TATGCTAAGAGTTGTGTAAAATAAAAGTTGTGTGGCTTAGAACTTCTGAAAGGAATCACAGGAATCTTTAATAGCAGTTGCTTGGTTAGTGGGAGTGGTTGTGATGAAGAAAAAAAGGTGGGGGGGGGTGGAAGGAAGACTTTAACTTATACCTATAAATTGTTATATGATCTATGGAAAAAAGTTAAAGATATACATTTTAAAAATGTGTGTTGCTTGGGGTTTTAATGAGAGTAAATGGAGTTATATATCTTGGAAAGGGTAGAGAATGAGGTGAGCAGTCATCTCACATCATGGAAGGAACCATTTTATCTTAACATGTTGTTTCAAATATGCTTCAACCATAATTTGTGCTTAAAGTGTAAGTTAAAAACTTGAACGTAGAATTAAAAGTGTGATATGTATCTAGATTGGAGACCCATTTCTTTAGAGAACAAAAATCAATCAAAACCTCCCATTTTGGGGACTGTATGAATTTCTGATCCTTTCTTGATATCTTTAATGATATGGTTAAAATTCAGGAGTAAACCTAGAGGATGAACAATGTCATGTATGAGAGTCTCTGGAGTAAAATTCCATGTGGCAACAGTTTCATGAGCAAGCTCGTCTTAATGGCAGGTGTTTTGTTTTCTAGTTGGTATTAGCAATGTTTTGGTTTAAGAACACCAACAAGTCAACCTAACCCAACAACAACAACAACAACAAAACAACCAAACCCAACAAAACAAACCAGAAAAGAGAGACAGAGTTGATGGTGATGATAAGAAACACTGTATTTCACAGTTCTGCTCAGGACTAGTTTGGCTCAAAACATTTTTCCCTTAAGTCACAGTAGCTTACAATAGCAATCCATGGTTCATGGCCTTTCTCCTGCTGGTAGCTCTCAATTGTGGCCAGTGGGGACAAAAATGGAAAGTGATTGTAAAGAGAGGGTGTGAAGTTTCTTACTATGAATGAAATTCCATCCAGAGTGACTGAAGGATTGATTTGGGCAAGTTATGGAGGCTGTTACTTGTAAATAGGTGTTGGGTTCCACTTTGGAAGAACTAGAAATTCTATGGGAGTACAGATTTATATTTGGGCATTACTACCTCAAGACAATGCTAAAAATTATGGACAGCAAACATGTTTTAACAGTGTAAAAAGAAATATTTAGGTACTTCTAAAGAAAATAATAAAAACAAGGATTTTTGGATTCACTCCTGATTCTGGCATTTCCTCCTTTTATTTTCAACCTCTGCAACCTCAATGCCTCCATTCTTATCATCACACAAATGGGGAGATCAATGCTGCTTCACAATGCTACTGGAAGAAACAACTTAAGAAATAGTATATTGAGGCAGCTGGGTGGTACAGTCATTTGAGTGTCTGACTCTTGGTTTTAGCTCAGGTCACGATCTCAGGGTCTTGAGATTGGGCCCTACTTTGGGCTCTACCCTCAGTGGGGAGTCTGCTTGAAGATTCTCTCTCTCCCCCTCTGCCTACCCCTCTCCCTGCTCATGTTCTCTCTCTCTAAATAAATAAATAAATAATGAAATCTTAAAACAAGAAATGTTATTGAGTCATTCTGCATGGATGAAATATTACAATTGTAGAGAAATTATTTACATCACTGAAAAATGATCATTGATTAGATTTATTGATAGCTCTTGCATTCTTACCTACTCTTTTGGATTATGTTCCCTTGACACATCAATTGCTGTTCCTTTCTTTCTTTCTTTTTTTTTTTCAAATATTTATTTATTTATTTTGAGAGAGGGAGAGGGCAAGCACAGGGTTGGTTCTGAGGGTAAAGGAGAGAAGGAATCCTTAAGCAGACTCCTCCATGAGTGTGGAGGCCAGTGTAGGCCTCCATCTCAAGATACTGAGATCATGCCCTGTGCCAAAATCAAGAGTCAGATGCTTAATTGACTGAGCCATGGAGGCACCCTGACTTTGCTGCTTTTTTGGAGACACTCTGATAGCAATTGAACCACCAGTGTTCCTTTACTTATTTATGTAAGTTCTTCTTTCCATTTTTAAACATCTCTTCTTTGATCTAAAGTGATCTTAGAGCCATTTTCCTCTTCTTAGCTATAAGACAGATTCATGAAGAAGAATTGTTTTTCCAGTGCTCCAGTCTTGTTTATAATAGTAAGTTCTTTAGAAGTTTCCTAACTGATGTTTCCAAGGGTTCATGATTAAATATTAATGTATTGGGTTTGAAACTATCAAAGAGCAATTTCTGAAGGAAAGAATCAAATGGTCCACAAACCAACAAATAAGGAGAGCTATTAAATACTCTGAAATTCTAGCTATTTATCATTGATGCTTTGGTAATTGTGATTTATTGAGGAGAGTTACAATGCTCTGAGTTCATCAGGCCCCATTTCTGTACTGTGGCCCAGGCTCACTGCTTCTGTTTGTAACATAAATCATGTCTGGATACCAAAGACTCCAGATCTGCTAAGCTTTAAGCTTTTTGCCTTGTTTTGTTTTGTTTGTATTCTTTGTGTTTCCTTATTAGGAAATTTTGATGCTATGCTTCAATGCTTACTATTTCCCTTAGAAGAAATATGACCCAGAAATATTATTTGATATAAATGTTACTATAAGACAGAAGAGCTTCAATTTTATGGCACTTGATCCCCTTCTCCTTGTTTTTAAACTTTTATTGGTGTCATTTGGAACCAGAATCATCTAACTTAAAGACTATTGTTCTTTGAAATCTTGACAATAAGTAGTTCATTCTTATTTGGGGTAAGTAAAAAAATTGGGGTGCTAAATATTGCTTTGTGAAGTCACAAGTTATTTCTCTTTTTTTGAAACAAAAAACATTTTTTTGAGAAAGAGAGCTCAAGTGGGGAGCTTACTTCCTATTTTTTGATTAAACTATATTTTTATGTGTAGGTTCTTATGATAAAAATTATTTTAATAAACCTATTTTTATTTTGTTATTTTTAGAGGCTTATTTATTTATTTGTTTGAGAGAAAGAACACATATTCTCAGTGGGGAATGACAGGGTGGAAGGGGAGAGAGAGAATCACAAGCAGACGCCTCACTGAATGCAGAGCCCCACCTGGGGCTCAATCTGATTCCACCACTCTAAGATCTTGACCTGAGCCAAACTCAAGAGTCGGCCACTTACCCGACTGAGCCAGCCAGGCACCTCTTTAATAATATTTAAAATAAGATAAGGAATCAGGCTTTTCAATTCCCTCTCATGTTAATTTTCTCCTTGATACTTAACAGTTTATTTACTGTTTTAACATTACACACACACACACACACACACACACACCCTATTTATTTATTTATCTTCATTTTCTGTTTCTCTTCAATGGATTGTAAATTGCACATCAAAGATTTTTTCCATTTTTGTCTGTTTTGTTCTTATGTCTACTATGTGTCTGTCACCTAGTAAAAACATGACAAATGTTTGTTTAATGAATAAATAAATATTTCCATACATAATTTATAGACTTTTTTTTTTCATTTTATCTTTTGCCAGAAAAGCAGGACCAATGCTTGCTTCCCACTTCACATTGTCTGTACGATGAAACTGAAATCTATGGGCAGAATTATAATTCAGCAAAAAAAAATTCTTTAAAAAAAATCAGTAATTACACAAGGCCTTAATTTTGTCATTGTTTACAGCATTCTATATGTGTTAAATACAAGTTTTTCTTGGAGGGGAATTGAGAAAAAAAAACCCATAAGAAGACAGTTAAATTAGCTTGAATGCAAAAAGTCAACCTCATGTTTCTAATGAATAAGAAAGGGAGCATTTTTTTAAAAAATATGATTCCATGGGTATACCGTTTAATAATTCCATAAAAAAGTCTTCTTTTTTTTTCCCAATTTTTATTAAGGAAAAGGAGAGAAATTTTCTCTATTTTTTTGACCACCATACTTCTTTATATTTTGCCTATGAAGTAGGAGGAAAGAGGCTGGTATTTACATGAGTTGAAATTTCCATAAATTTCACTTTTTTTTTCAGGGAATTTTGAGCTTTTTGTGTGCCAAGCACCCCTTTCCTTTCTCGAGTTAAATTAGCTCAGGAGAAAGAACATGTAGAGCAGCATTTCTTGCTTTCCAGTACATAAAAGTAAATGTTGGTCAATGTTTCAAGCAGGTTGGGGTTGCCCTGTGAAGCATTTTCTTTTACAGAAAAACATGGCATCTACTGTTCACAAGACTGGCAAGCAGAACAACAAAGAGAGCTAACGAGCAAACTGTCAGGAGTTAATAAAAATTTGAATGACCTTTCCTTCTTAGAGGAAAGGGTTACTGATCCAGGGCATGTGACTGATACCAACAAGAAAGAAAAATGAATATACGGGGTTGGAAAAGTAAATTTTAGGTCAGTTGGAAGCCACCTGTTGTCTCCAATTTATAGTTTATAAAATAAATTCCAAGTGTTAGAAATCCTAGATTATAGAAAGGTTTTTTTTTTTTTTTATGGCATTAAATGAACCAAAGCAATAATTTCCCCTTCTGAAACACATCTCTTCCATTCATTTTCTCACTCATTCATTCCTTTTTTCCAACAGCTCATCATCTACTAGAGATATAAACCTGGAAATAATTACAATGGTATGACAAATGTCCTTATAAAAGCATGAGCAATGCACAGAGAAGGATTTGGTTAGCTCTGCCTGAGAGTTTAGACAAGGCTTTTGTCAGGGAGTGACATTTGAACCATGTTTTAAAGAATAAGGAAGATTTTTCTAGCAGGACAACATGGAAGGAACAAATTAAACAAAAGGAAATGGGATTTTCAAAGCAATGAAGATGAAAACTAGGAAATCAAAATCATGTAAGTCGTTGCCTTGTTCACGAGAAAGCTTGCTAAGCCATATTCCTGAATGCTAATATCTCAAATATTCTTCTAACAATTACATACCTGCTTTTCATGTCCAGCCCAGGAGAGTTCCCAATAAATCAAATATAAATGACTGACTCCAGAGTGTCAGGGAGACATATTTTCAATGGAAATCATTTACTTGAATCACTATGGTGAAGAAATGTGCTCAACGGACTGGTCAGTTACATAGTCTTCACGTTCTGCGAGCATTTCCAGGATACCTATTCACAATGATTGGTTCTCTTGTCGGTGAAATGTTGCTGTTTTCCCATTACTGGTGATGGACTGTCTTGATTAATATCTCTCACTTTTCTTCATTCTACCTCCTGGGTGTTTTGGCCATGACTTCATGGGAATTCAACGGTTGCTTAGTAGAAATATTTGTGCAGTTAGGACAGCTCATATATTCTTTTGAAACAGATATTTGTTTGCTCCCTTCACTCCTTCTGGCCTCTTGCCTTCTCTCAGCAACCTTCACTTTCTCACTCCCCCAAAAGGAGTTAGGACTCTTTCATGCCATGATCTTGGTATTCATTTTTCTTAATCCTCATCATTTACTCAATATGGTGGATATTATAAAATTAAATAAACATTCCAAATCTAGTTATTCTTGCTTAATACTTTAAATAAATGTACAATCATTTGAGTCCTAAGGTTGCAACAGAAGTGTTTTATTGTATGCAAGTAATAATGATTCCTGTTTTTATAATGAAAATGTTTTCTATTTGATGATATTATGTTTGGCTTATTCCATCTTTATGAATTAGTGTTACATTGTGAAAAATTATAATATTTAATGAAATAGTATATTAACCTTTACATGTAGCTTTTAGGTGTTTAGTTATATGTAGGCAATGAAAAAGAAGAAAGTACTATTATACAGACACTTCTATTTTCTTGTTTATATTTATCACATCTAAACATAAATCATGACAAATATTACTTATTTCTATAAGCATTGATTTCTATAAGTGAATCATTTGTATTTTCACTTTTCTTACATGTGCCTAAAATATTTGAAGCAGAGTACAGCCAACATATTAGCTACCAACTTAGTCAAAAAAAAAGAAAAAAGAAACTTTCTCAAAATACAGACTTAAAGATTCTTAAGTCTTTATGTTTTTAAAACTATAGTTGAGCCTTGAACAACATGGGGGTTAGAGGCACCAACCCGCCCTTCTTCCACCAGTGTAACAAAAAATCTGCATGTTGCTTTTGACTCCTCCAAAACTTAACTAATAACCCCCTGTTGCACAGAAACCTTACTGATAACATTAACAATTGATTAACACCTATTCTGTATGTTACATGTATTGTAACTCTTTTCTTAAGATAGAGTAAGCTAGAGAAAAGAATTTTTTTTAAGAAAATCATAAGGAAGGGAAAATACATTTACAGTTTGCTGTATTTATTGAAAAAATTTCATTTGTAAATGGACTTGTGCAGTTCAAACTTGTGCATTCAAGGGTCAACTGTAGCAGATATCAATAACATTTAGGATGAGGTGCTTAAGTGATCCTGTTTTTTATATATATTTAAACATGGTTATGTGAGAATCTGATTGTTTTTTAAACTAAGTGGCATTATTTAGGTGGAAAACTGAATTACCCTGTAAATACAGTCTTTTTGTCAACTTAATTTCATAGGTCATTTCTGTAGAATCATTCATTTTTATTTTTATTTTTATATTCCTTCAGTAGAGCATGTGACTCTTTTTTTAAAATTTATTTTTTTCAAGTGTTCCAAGATTCATTGTTTATGCACCACAGCCAGTGCTCCATGCAATACATGCCCTCCTTAATACCCATCACCAGGCTCACCTATCTCCCCACCACCTCCGACCCAAAACTGTCGGTTTGGTTCTCAGAGTCCACAGTCTCTCATGGTTTGTCTCCCGCTCTGATTTTCCCCAATTCACCTTTTCTTTCCTTCTCCTAATGCCCTCCTTGTTATTCCTTATGTCCCCACAAGTAAGTGAAACTCCATGATAATTGACCTTCTCTGCTTGACTTATTTCATTCAGCATAATTTCCTCCAGTCCCATCCATGTTGATACAAAAGTTGGGTATTCATCCTTTCTGATGGATGTGTAAAATTCTATTGTATATATGGACCATATCTTCTGCATTCATTCGTCTGTTGAAGGTCATCTTGGCTTTTTCCACAGTTTTGTGATTGTGGCCATTGCCACTATGAGTGTTGGTGTATATATAGCCTTTCTTTTCAGTACATCTGTATCTTTGGGTTAAATACCCCATAGTGCAATTGCAGGCTCATTGGGTAGTTCTATTTTTAATTTCTTAAGGAATCTCCACACTGTTTTCCAAAGTCAACTTGCATTCCCACCAATAGTGTAAGAGGGGTTCCCTTTCTCCACATCCTCTCCAACACTTATTGTTTCCTGTCTTAATTTTGATCATTCTAACTGGTATATTTGGTATCTCAATGTGGTTTTGATTTGAATTTCCCTGATGGCTAATGATGATGAACATTTTTTCATGTGTCTGTGAGCCATTTGTATGTCTTCTTTGGAGAAGTGTCTGTTCATGTCTTCTCTTCATTTTTTGAAGTGACTGTTTTTTGAGTGTTGAGTTTGAGGAGTTCATTATAGATCTTGTATATCAGCCCTTTGTCTGTAGTGTCATATGTGAATGTCTTCTCCCATTCCATGAGTTGCCTCTTTGTTTTGCTGACTGTTTCCTTTACTATGCAGAAGCTTTTGATCTTAATAAAGTCCCCAAAGTCCATTTTTGTTTTTGTTTCCTTTGTCTTTGGAGACATGTCTTGAAAGAAGTTGTTGTGGCCGATGTCAAAGAGATTACTGCCTATGTTCTCTTCTAGGATTTTGATAGATTCTTGCCTCATGTTGAGGTCTTTTATCCATTTTGGGCTTATTTTTGTGTATGGTGTGAGAGAATGGTCAAGTTCCATTCTTCTATACATAGCTGTCCAATTTTCCCAGCACCATTTATTGAAGAGACTTTTTTCCACTGGATATTTTTTCCTGCTTTGTCAAATATTATTTGACCATAGACTTATGAGTCCATATCTCGGCTCTCTACTCTATTCCACTGATCTATTTTTGTGACAGTACCATGCTCTCTTGGTGATCATGGCTTTGTAGTAAAGCTTGACATCAGGCAACATGATGCCCCCAGTTTTATTTTTTCTTTTTCAGTATTTCCTTAGCAATTCGGGGTCTTTTTTGGTTCCATACAAATTTTAGGATTGTTTGTTCCAGCAGTTTGAAAATGCCAGTGGAATTTTGATCAGGATGGCATTGAAAGTATAGATTGCTCTGGGCAGTATAGATATTTTAACAATGTTTATTCTTCCAATCTGGAATGCTCTTCCATCTTTTTGTGTCTTCTTCAATTTCTTTCATGAATGTTCTGTAGATTCCTTGAATACAGATCCTTTACCTCTTTGATTAGGTTTATTCCCAGGTACTTTATGGTTCTTGGTACTATAGTAAATGGGATTGATTCTCTAATTTCCCTTTCTGTATTTTCATTGTTAGTGTATAAGAAAGCAACTGATTTCTGTATACTGATTTGGAATAATTCATTTTTAATATTACATAATAATACTTTGTACAGCCATCATTTTAAGTATTTTTGTATTTATTGCCATCTCCAGTAATCAGAACAGCCCTATGAGGAAGGCACTAATGGACCATCTCTCTTTTGTAGATATGGAAATAGAGGCAGAGAGTGGTGAAGATCCAGGCCATGTAGCCAGGACCATCCAGTCAGCCTCAGTTCTCTGCAGAATCTGTAATACTAATACTGAATTTTATTGGTTTTAATAATTAGGAGCCCAGTTGGACTACTCTTTCTGCTAAATTAGCTGTGTATTGGAGGAAAATGTAATGAGTAATAGAAAATGATATATAGAATCATGACCAACAAGAAACCAACAGTAATACTGGGTAGTAACACTTTATGTTTAGTTATGTTACTTTGTGTAAATCTAATTTCTCTTGTCACAGTTTCTTGATTTACAAAATAGGAATAATGATATATATCTTCCACCAGGTGATTTTAAAGGCTCAACAAGATAACTTAAAGCTAAATTTGTATAATTTGCAAAGAAACCTCTGTAAAACAAGTTATTACAAAGCTCAAGATAATTGCAACTTGTTTCTCCTGCACTTAAAATATGCATGTTTTTGTTGCTTCTGTTGGTGTTGGTGGTAGAAAACAGTGAAAACTCCACATACAAGTAAAGATGAAATGACTTTAAAAACTTGTAGATCCTTAGGAGTTGCTAGATCATTATTGAATTTGTATTTTGTAAAAGCAACTAAACTATAATAAATATTTTGACCATTTGCCTTGGCTCAAATAATTGATTTGACTCATTTCTATTTATAAAACTTCTTATTGTTATGTACTTAATAACTATAGAAATTTTGGAAGGCCTACCACCAGCAATTTCACCAGAAGGCATTGTGGTGGCAATTTAAACAAAAATCTCATTCAAGCTTTTATTTAGTGCCCAGTGTGTGCCTGACTTTTTTTTCTAAGTATTGTGACATAAAAGTGAATAAAACATGTGAAATCCCTCAAGCATTAATCATGCTTGCAGACAGATATTTAAACTTTTTATAATACTCAGTGGGGTAAGAGTGATGATAGGTGGGTTCCATCAGAGGAAAGAGCAGAATCTTTAAACCAGGCTTCTTAGAGGAGGTGATACTTGATCTGAGATTCAGAGAAAAGTAAGACTTAGCATGCCAGTGATGGTGTGGAGAAGACCTGTTGAAGGACTCACACAATAAACTGTAGATAAGAACTATCATGTTGGTTTAAGGGGCTGGAGTATTTAGTATGTCTGGAATGAGAGATTCATAATAAGGAACAGGCAGAAACAAGGCAGGTCTAGATCACCTAGAGCCCTGAACACGTACCTAGACTGTTAGAACTTGATCATAATACTTATGGGACCATTGAAACAATCTATGACTGTTGCATTACTAGATTTGAAATTTGTAAATATCACTCTGAGAGTACAAAAGGAAAGCCACCCATCCAGCAGTTAGGAGTGATAGACTGTGATGAGAGCATGGGAAGAGGAAGAGGAGATGTGAAAGATGGAATATTTTTATTGTGTGACCACTCTATTAAAGGTTTCTTCATTTCTTATCTGGGCAATTGGGAATAGATGGTGGGATCATTAGCTATGATAGGGAACAGAAGAGGAGAGAAGTGGGAATGCTCAGGAAAATTTGTGTCTAGAATTTAAGGTCATAGTTTGGAGTTTAGATATAGGTTTGAGAGTGTTTTCTGGCATGTGTGACTGACCTTCATCCAGATAAGGAGAAGTCCCCTCAAACATTAGATGCTCCTTACTTGACCTCTTTTATCCTCAAGTGGACATTCTCCTCTAGTCACACTTCTGATCTTTCTAGAATATTCAATGTCAGCAGTATTCTCACTTGAGGAGAGAATCAAGACAACTGCCAAACAAGCCAATCCTTCTCTAATTCTAAAAGATTGATCAGTCCTTTGTGAAGATATACTTCATTGGCCAACCATCAGCAAGGTTTCAGATAAGAGGACTTTGGTTGCTGGTCTTAGCTGGTACCATGAACAGAATCAGAAACAGTTTAGATGTAACATAATTAAAGTGAGGTGGGTGTAAGGTAGAAACAGAGTTCTGTGTTGAGTATAGTTATAGATAAGCAGAGGAGATCCTAGAATTTGGAAAGACCCATGTGGTGGCTATGGAATCACAGCTCTCACCTGTTGATATACATAGTCAGAAAAAGTGCTTGACATAACACAAAGATTATGTAAAATGTTTGTTCGAATTTCAAATTGCTTCTTTGTGAAAAGTAAGTGAGAAATATCCTATAGAGAAGGAGAGGTGAGGTTTTAATTTTACTTCTGTGGCAGATGGAAGTGAGGAATAAAGTTTCAAATAGATAAGTAGAATTTTTCTGTGGTTTGATAGTTCATATGTTCTCAGAGAGAACGTAAAGGTTTCTACATGAACAGTAGATCTTAATCTTTCCTGACTAGCTGGGTCCAAAACTTCCATGAGTGAGCCAGCAGGTAATGGGTTAGAGGTTTTGAAGAAAAAAATGCAATTTAGAACACTTGCTGAAGAGCACGGAAAAGATGAGTATGAATAGCTAGAAGAGCTTCTAGGGTTATTAATGTATGAGTTTGGAAATTATTAATACTGATTCTCATCATCAAGATCACTGAATGAAATTCCTCAGCAGTGTTCAGTAGGCTGGGAGAGAGAAAAGACAAGTTAGGCAATTATATTTACCCATGTCTAAACTATTCCAGGGCAGATGAGGCAGGAAAACAAGATAGTACAAAAGCAAGCGTTTAGGGTAAGGACTAGGAAGTGTTTCTGTGACAGTCCTAAGCCAATGGGTTGGAAAGGGAAGGAAGTAAACCTGGAAAAAGGAGCTAATGAGGAAACATTGCTGAGTTCCACAGGCAGACCATTTGTATGATGACAAGAAATAGAGTTGGAATGATGAGTTTCTTGTGGAAGAGTATAATATTGGAATTTAACTAACAGTACATGGAATTTTCCAAAAAAGTCACCAAGGTTCATAGAAACTGATTGTGTAAAGATAAAAATCACTGAATGGAGGAGGTCAAGAATCACTTTGTCTAGTAGGACCATCAAGATGGACATGGATGTCAAGGTGATGTCAAGTCTAAGGATCCTTCCTCATCAAAGACCACATATCTACTGCTAAAAAATTATTAGTGAATGTGGAGAAGGAAATTGGATATAAGTAGGTGACAAGGATGAGCTGTCCCGAGGAGATATAATTACTCAAGGACGTCAGATTTGTAATGTTATACAAGTAGCAATGCACAGCAAGAAATTATTGAATAATTTTTACACACTTCCTGGTCTCCACCCCTATTCTCTCCTCTTAGTCTTGTGGGAACATGGAGTTGGAGCGTCTGTAGCCTTTACTTGAGTAGACTGAAAGCAAATGCAAAAAGTCTTAAGGAGAAACAATCTTTATCTTTCCTTATCTTAAACAAAAATAGAGGGAAATGCGAACTTTCCTTATGTCAAGGAAAAATAGAGGGAAATGTGTTCTTAGCAATGGTTTTAGGTAGAGGGAACCTTTCATGAGGATGATGATAGATATATAAAGTTTACACTTGAACATGCATTCCAGAAAGCATCCTTAAAAGTAATGGCAAGGAGAGACTCAAAGTGATGATGAGTTGGATGAAATGGAGTTTGCCTGAGAGTTTGGCAGGGAATGGAATACGAAAAGACTTGAATTTTGAATAGAAGCCAACAATGCCAGTGATATGAGAGATAATGACATTCAATGGTCTAAAGACTTGGAATGAACTCTGATATGTAATTGTTTGTGAGCCAACAGAACACTGGGCCCAAGGAAAGATCTTATTCTATATGTGGTCTGATCAGAAGTTTATAACTTTTGCTCATTATTATATATATTTTTAAATTTTTATTTATTTATTTTTAAATTTCTTTTCAGATAAAATGATGTTTTTTGACTTGGCAAAGCTCAAAATTGTGTATGAAGAACGATGTAGTCAGAACCCAGTCAGGATGTTGTCACCAATCCCTTAAGACCCATTGGATCTAATGGGCTCAAATATTTGCCAAATAGCTGATAGTGCTCATCCATACTCATTTACTCTTCTTCCTGGTGACATATTTGGACTACATTATCCAGTCTTCCTATAGTTAGACCCACACCTAACTCCTATGATTGCGTTCTACCCATAGGATTGATAAGAATGATATATATTACTTATGAGCCTATCCCACAAAACCCTTCCCAAGCCCCTTTCCTTAATGCTTGTCTGAATGGGGAGGTGTCTGAGGACCTGTAGGAATCACAAGATGGGAAGAACTTAGAGCAGAGGATGTTTTTCCTTCACTGCCTCTAGTAACCCATATTACAATGGGACCAAAAAAAAGAAAAACCTTTATGGTGTTAAACTAGTAAGAATTGGGGATTATTTATCATAGTGGTGGCCTTATCTATCTGATACAGTATCTGTGGAAGATATCTTTGCTATATGAGCTAAAGGCAAATTCCATAGAGTTTTGGAGCAAAAGTGTATTTTCTCAGCAAGTAATTTTTTATTTTGGGGAAAAAGACCCTAACTTTTTATTGCAACGTCATAGAGACTAAACATAGAGTAACTGTGCTATCACAATTACAATACCTTCATCATCAATTCAGCCTCATCTGATTGACTGAGCCATGAAGTCAAGTATTTCCTTGGGCCCTGCCTCATCAAATGGAAATTGAGTTTAAAGGTCTGGATCCAAGTATGTACCCACAATGCCTCCTTCTAAAGTACTGCTACTTCTCTCTCAAAATACTATTATGACCCTAAGAGCAGTTTTCTATGAACAAATGACAGAGGAGAGAAGAGCCTTATTTAAGATGCCTATGCATGCTATGCTGGCAGCAGCATTAAAACCTGCTGTGTGGGTGGTCCTGAGGGACAATCAGGGAACAGAAATCCTCTCAGTGAGTAGAATTTTGCATGATAATTACCATATTTGAAGTTCACAGATAAATCAGCTCTATATATTTTTTACATTATGAATAGTGCTTAAATATTAATTAGATAATATCGCTTGCTTGGTTCAAGTCCTTCTGTAGCTTACTATTATACTTTGTATTATTTTATGTTTTGAACTTTGGTCTACCAGGCTGTAAGTGGTGTTTTCCCTGCTTACACTAGAACTTTAATGTAGGCTGTCCTTTGTTTTGCCCCTAGCTACTGACCTTCTTTTAATTCCTAAATATCAAACTCTGGGCCCTGTACAGACTTTCATGTCTTGCTAATTCACAACTTGGCTGACTTTCTTATCTTTAGGACTTTAGCTTAAATTTGGCCTCTTCAGATGGGCTTTCACTAATCTTCCAAAAAAAATTAAGCTTCCTCTTTTTTTTCCCCTTTCTTCCTCTACCCTTTTCTTTCCTTCCTCTCCCTTTTTCAACTTTTCTTCAGGATCTTGCTCTTTTCCTTTATAAAAGGTATCTGTATTTATGTAATTGTTTACATATTATTTTATTAAGGGGCACCTGGGAGGTTCAGTCAGTAAAGCATCTGACTCTTGATTTTTGGCTCAAGTCAAGATCTCAGGATCATGAGATGGAGCCCTGTGTCTGACTCTATGCTCAGAAGGAGTCTGCTTGGAGAGTCTCTCTGCCCCTCCTCTTGCTTGAGCATGCTCTCTCTCTAAATAAGTAAATAAATAAAATCTTAAAAAAAAAAGTTTTCAGCTTCATTGTATTCTAAATTTGGTAAAAGTGAAGACCCCATTCATTTTGTTTGCCACCAAATATAGGACAGCTAGCACAACTCCTGGCTCACAGTGGAGGGATGAGAATTTTTTAGATTCATGTGGGCCTCTCAACTCAGTACAACTGTACCAGGAAATTCATTTGAATTTTAAGCCATAGCAAAGAAGAAAACCAGGAGGCAGGTAGGGCAAAGTTTGTAATTCTGTGAGGAACAGGAAGCAGTAGGTACAATATATGGAGGATTGTGGAACAAGATAGGTCTTATGGATATTAGAGTTCAGCCAAAAGATGAACAGAAACTTGCCCAGAACCTCTGGTGGCATCCTCTAAGAGAACATCCATTCTACTCTAACTGGCAGCTTACATTTCTTCCTTTCCTTTTCTTTTTTCTCTTTCCTTTTTCATTAGTTTCTTTACTTTCCCCAAACAAAATAGAACAAATCAGACAAATAAAACTCTAATCTTCCAAGATTTGGGGCTAAAATATTGGGGAAAATAGAGGTCATTTATAGTGAGTGAAATTTCCAGAAGCCTTTTAATTCATTAGTTAAAGAAAAAAACAGTGTCAACATTGCTGTTCATTAACAAAATAAAGGTTAATTTCCCTCATGAAATATTTAAATTTTACTGCCAAGTTATTGTAATGATGCTTTCCTCAGCTGAGACAATCTGGGAAATAAGCTTCTAATAAAAACTCCTATAAATATCAAGAGGGAAAATTCCAGATTTCCAACTCGAGTGCATCCCTAAAGATGATTAAACATTAATATCAAAGGAACACACACCCATATATAAAAAGCAGACCATCAAAGTTCACATATTTGAAGGTAGAAGATTAAGGAAACAGATATCCCAGAGGATGACTGAATGGTAATGCTAACTTCAAAATACTCTTGATTTCAGTTATTTTTTCAAGATGTCAGAAACTCCTGTAGTCATTCCAGTCATTTCATGCCTAAAGTTTTCCCCAAGGAAATATGATATTTTTCAGGAAAATGTTACAAAAGGAATGAAGGACGATTGTATTAAACATCTGCAGAAGCTCTGTAAGATTAAACATAACTTTTTTGTTTCATGGTATGTTTATTCCTTTCTCCTCCTCACTTGTAGAGTTCCTTGTGACCCAAGAATTTTCTTTACTAAAAAAAAAAAGAAGAAAGAAAGAAAGAAAGAAAAAAAGGTTGCTCTGAAGCATATGTAGTATATGTATCTTCAGAAATTATACCTGTTTAAATGTTCAAATGTGACCCCCCAGAAAAAATATCTATTGCTTAGACCAATGGTGGGTATATTGATAGCGTGGTTAATTGAAAACACCAAAAATAAACTAATTTAAGTAGTAAAGCAATTTATTAGGAAATCAACAGCAGCTCATCAAGTCTCCAAGAGGATCAGCAAACTGGTTTGGGCAAGGCAGCCAGAAACAATACCTCAAATCATGCCCTAAAACTATACATAAACTATCACTATGAGACACAACCACGTAGCCAGAATCATCAGTATCATTGCTGGGCACTTCTGCCCCTGAAAATTGATGCAGGTGATAATTCTTCTGCATTTCCACTCTACCATCCAAAACAAACCACAGTGGATTCTATGTGGACCATATTCTTGTCTTTCTATCTCAAAGTTCAAAATTCAGGAAAAGTGCTTATGACTGGAGAAACCTAGGTTTTGCATCTGTGCCCTACCTTCAGGGGAGGATGATATTATCCAAGCTACATTGGGAGATAGTCTTTTCTATAAGCTATGCATTTATCTTGGACATAGAAAGGATGATTGGTTCATAGATAGCCTAAAGAAATAAAAAAAAAATCTGGTGCTATGGATATTAGTTTCATTAGACATAGATTTTTGGTATAAAAGAATGTGTAAATTTTAAGTAGTCAGTATAACCAAAATGTGCTTCTGCATTCTGCAAGTCTTGAGCATTTAAACTCATCAAACCTGAGTATTCTCTGTGTGTGTGTGTGTGTGTGTGTGTGTGTGTGTGTGCGCGCGCGCGCGCGCCAATGCATGCCCTTAGGTGGGATAATATTTTGTCTTTCTTTTCTGCTTCACACTGTATTGAAATAGTCCAATGAGATGTATGTGAAAAGAATTTGAAAATGTAGAGCAAAGGAATTCAAAGTCAAATAAGACCAGATTCAAATTTGCACTCTACCTCTTACTTGATGTATGACCTTAGACTTGTTATTTAAATTATCCAAGCTTTACTCTCCTATTATGTTAAAACAGGCTAACAATGCCAACTTTTCAGAGTTCTCAGAGTTTAAATTGTTAAAAGAGTTTAAATTGTAAAAGAGTCTAAATAGGACAAAATCATTAAGAACCTGAAAAGCCTGAAAAGCATTCAACACAAAACAAACTCAGCAAGGAATTGTGGGCATGTCAAAGTATCAGATGGTTTGTTGTTTAGTAAAAATTGTATACACACATATTTCTATATCTTCCTAAGGATACATACATATGTATACATCTTTTCAAAGTTCTAAATGTCTTTTTACTCTAAGGAATAATATAACATATTCATCTAAATCACATTATGGAAAGTGGAAAGGTTCTTGACATCTGTTGGAAATATTAGTGCAGAGATGTTTGAGCCGTCCAACCCTATAATATTTCTTTTGTTCTACATGTGATATCACGCATGTGACAGTTTGTCTGTGTGCTCTAACAAGCTTCCTTTCTGATTGGGATTTGCAAATGTTTCCAGGGAGCTGATCACACTTGTTAAAACAAAGCAGGAAATTCCTCTTAGATGAAAGAGTATATTACCTTGAGGATGGGTGAAATTATGTACTAAGCCCTTAGAAGTGAACTGCTAGAAAAGACTATGACTTGGAGAGGATAAGTACATGATGACATCTGTTGCCCAGTGACACCTTTGTGCTCAAATGAGTTTGGGCCCAACAATCTCGTGATATTTTTTCCTATCTGGGAAAAATGCCATTCCTTTTCATGTATCAATGCAACAAAGTTTGAGATAAAAGAAAATGAATCTCCGTCTTTATTCAGCAGCATTTATTGAACTCTACTATGTTCTGGTCATTATTGGCTCTAGAAATAAACTGAAAATTAAATGAGGCATTTAATTTTTACATTCTTTTACATTCTAGTAGAATAAAACGATTTTTTTAACAGTTATAATACAAGATGACAGTTATAATTGAGGCAGATAAAGCAGGGAAAGTAATCCACATGTTCTTTGGGAATTCAGAGGAAGTCACAGGAGCTAAGACTGCAATGATACATAGAGATGTCCTTGGAGAAAATGGGCAAAGGAGAAAAATGCAGGCAGGAGAAATTTAGGTACAAAATCCCAGGGGTTTGGAGCCAATACAGGTCTGGCTCAGAGAAGGGAGAGTAATCTGGTGTGGTCATATGAGGTGAGTAGTGGGAGATGATATGGGATCAGAACACAATGGGCATTTACATGACTGCTAAGGATTGCTAAATTTTATCCTGGGAAGTAGTACTATTGCCTTTGGTTAGCTTCTTTAAACCAAATGGTTTAGAACTACCTTGGGGTAATAAAAGGAGGGTTAACTCACTGTGAAATTTTGATGCACATCTTACTGTCAGGTACTGATATGAAATTTAATTCTTACAAACTCATTCTTGGGGTAACTAGGATTTTTGTCTGCCATCCTGGTAAATCTCCCATTCCAGAATCTGATACCCAGAGAGCAGCAAAGCAAGACTCAAACCCAGGAAGTCTGGCCCCAGGGGCCACCCACTTTAACCTCTGGTGTCCTGCTTCTCCAGATAGGTCTTTCATTCCTTTCATCCTTAACCAATATAGTAGACTTTATTGTTTAATTATAAATCATTCATATTTGCCAATGGATCCAGAACCTTCAAAGTTCAGAGGCTTAATGGATATGATAGTTAAATATCACATGTTAAGACAGAAAGCTGTCTTCTTAGGGATCTTCAACTGTAACACCTGAAATAAGAGAGGATTCAGGAAAATCCTCATCCTTACCCTAGGTATTGAAAACTGAAGGTGGGAGGAGCACCTGGGTGGCTCAGTCATTTGGACATCTGCCTTAGACTCAGCTCATGATCCCAGGGTCTTGGGATTGAGTCTCATGCCATGTTCCCTGCTCAGTTGGGAGTCTGCTTCTCTCTCACCCTCTGCCCCTGCTCTCTCTTTCTCTCTTGTGCACTCACTCTCTCAAATAAATAAAATCTTAAAAAGAAAGAAAAGAAAACTGAAGCTAGGAAACGAGAGCCATTTGTTGTTTGTTGGCCAAAGGCTGTCATCTTGTGACCTCAGAGCTGTCAGTGGCTGTCTCCACCATGTAGAGAAGCATGAGAGTAGGGACCCAACCAGCAGAGAGAGAAAGAGCGAAATTTAGAGAGAGGAGACTGACAGTGGTTCTAGACCTAAGTCCTTGTGCCTTAGTTAGAGAATCCTTTGTCTTTATAATATTTGATGGTGTTAAACTATCAAGTCCCTTTTTTTGACTGAGCTACTTCATCAGGATATCTGTGGCATTAACTCTGAGTATATGACAGTGTATGTTCTTCATTTTTAGAATAGTTTAGTTCTTAAAATGTAAATTTTCATCACATAAACCAAAGCAATACTACTAATAATATCTAAATGTGATGATATAAAATGACTCTATTCCAAACTATCTTCTTTCTTCAGTCTCATACAAGTAAATTTTTATGTTATTGGCATTTAACCATCCAGTGCCATCCACTATTGGCACATAACCCTGTTTCCTTCTGGATCCATAACAAGTGATAATGTGAAAGAAAGATAACAGGTATATGACTCAGAAAGAGAATAAGGGAAATAGTCCCTATAAGACAGGGTATGACCCCCTTTTAAAATAATAATTCTTTTGAGACCTCTAGCAAATTTCAACTGATAGGCAAATAAGGCTTTTGGAGAAATTTTAGGGGACTCTTGTCTGAGTGTGATATTAAAAAGTATAATGACTGTAATGCATGAACATTGACCCATCAGAATGGATACTGGCCTTCAACAACTGGTATAAAGTCATACTGGTGGTGTATATATACATATAGTGTGGTGGGTACTTACTAAACAGGGGCTGGTCCTCATTCCAGGTTCTAACTCTGCACTGAAGCATTATTTTGCTCCTTTGTCCATCCCTATATTCTCTATCACTACCCTAAAAGACTGGCCACACACACACACACACACACACACACGCACATGCACACACACACACACACATACCATTGACTTCAGCAGGAATCCCGGGTTTTCATTGAAAGCAGAATTGGGCCCATGGGCTTAACAAACACATGTTTTTCCTATTAAGGTGAGGGCGGCTTGTTTTAAAATTTAAACAAGGGCTCTGTTTTGTATGACTATCATTTGACTATTTTCTGGCATTTTAATAACCTTTATTTATGGAATTCTTTTCCTATTACAACTTCTTCTGTGTCTTGAGAAAATGTTCAATGTTCAAAAGAAAATCCGTTTGACCTCAGTAACACTTTTTCCCACAGGGAGTTCAAAATGCGTTGGCCTTTGTGCTTTGTGTTTGAAGGTGCTGTTTGTGCCGATTTTAGGTTCTATGCTTGGCCTGCTCACTGGCAGGAAGACTTATGTATGAATCATCAGAGGCAGGGGTAACTTGGATGTCTCACCTTTGACACTGGGACAAAGAAGCCCTCACAGTGAGGGCCAGTTTAGTGAGAAATGTAGTGACTGTGTAGTTCTTCGGTCGTTACATCAACACATAGCTTAGAGGCTCATGATTTTCCTCCTTAAATCCCGTTCTACCCTTGACTGTTAATTAATACAGAGTTTTAACATACATATAATTATGATGAAAAGGTTGAAGCACAAGACAGAATTTTGAGGAAAGACCTCAAAGTGGAGGGGCATTCTTTTTGGATTGGGAGAAAGGCATCTCACAGGAATTGTGTAATATGGGAGGGAAAAGCCTAGGGAACAGGGAGTTGAGAGGTGCAAGGAAAGGCAAAAGGACAAACTGTAGATCAGAAAGGAAGTAGGATTATATCATATGAAGAGGACAAAGTTGTCAGGAAAGCTATCCTGGAATTCTTCACTTCCATGGAAAGGAATCTAGCTATTCAGGCTGAGAGACCAAGTCATTGGAATCTTTGATGGAAAGTCAGCAGTTTGCTTACACTGATTCTGAGACTCACACTAAGAACATTCTCCAGCTCTGTGGAGGTCCAGCAGAGATCCACCATATGTTTTTCTGTTACAATCCAGTAACAAGAATTTATTGAAATCTAGAAATCATGCTAGCCACTTTGATAGAAAAGAAATGCAGACTGTGCTATAAGTTCAGCATCATAGGACAATTGCTATTTAAAAAGACAGCAACACAAAGCCTTCATTCATACAAATTCTGATGTGATTACTCCACAAAAGCACGGTAAATCAGGTCAGCAGTAATGAGGTTACATCTCTCACTAATGTGCTGTAACACATGCTCAAAGCTTGCGATTTTCACTACTTAGGTTTGCATTTCCAAACGGCTCCAAAGATTTAAAAAATATTGTATTACTTCTTCCTTTGTATGAGACTTTTAGGTTTGTAGAACTAGGAAAGTATGAACTACGGATAGAAAAGTATATATTTTCTCTTTAAGGCTGGACTTATTGGGACCCTATAAAATATGTATTTACTGTTATGAAGAAACTGAAGACCTAATGTGAGAAAGGAAAGGAAAATGCTGGAAAATGCAAAATTAAAACTTTGACAAATCAGGCCGTTTGTCCCTCATGTGCTTACATACTGGTAGTATACTGGGTTACACTGAACTTTAGATCAGGGGTCAGCAAACTATGGCCCATGGGTCAAATCCAGCTTACCATCTGTTTTTGTCAATAAAGTTTTACTAGAGAAAGCTGCATTCATTGGTTTCTCACTACAATGTCAGAGTTGAGCTGCTACAGAGACCATATGGCCTGGAAACCTAAAATATTTTTTCTCTGTCCATTTCCAGAAACAGTTTGCCAACACTTGCTTTAGACAGAGGCTGCAGGAATACTTTGAGATATTCCTAAAGATTCATAGGCATTAATTAGATCACAATCAACATGGTTTTCCCATGCTTTTTGGGAAATATTGAGGGTAAGATAAACTTCAAAGGTGTGTTTGAAGGCAAAAGGAAGAAAAGTGCGCATTCCCAATAGAGCATGTGGAAAGGGCTGCTGCCCTCAGGGTCGTTATGATTCACTGACTACATCTACTAGCCTCAGATCTGTTTTCTGACCAGTTGGCAGCTCCTACCCTTCATTCCTGTCATGTGAAACTTTAGCCACCTGGTCCCAGGAGCAGTGAGGGCCCCCCAAAGTGAGGGGCTCAGGCTGATTAGCCCAATTTGTTATACCCTGGATTTGGTTGTGAGAAGTCACACAGAACTGGGACATGGTGAAACATAGGGCACTCACTGAACAGAGTGTTAAGTGATAAAATATCCGTTATGTGATGCACACAAAAGACGTAAAACGTGTAACTTGATAGAGAAAGAGCCACCAGCTGGCATCATGAACCAAGAATGACCAAGAATGGTTGGATTTGAGGTAGGCTCTGAGGAATGGTGATAAATGGAGAAGAGCGAGAAATGCTTCCCTGTGGAATCAGTGGAGATTTTCTCTTCTCTGCCTAGAGCAGAGCTAAGCGACAGCTGGCTGACTTCCTACAGAGAATGGCCTTTGTGCACAGGAACTGAAGACTCATTCCAGGCGTTATGTGCTAGGATTAAACTACCTCAGACCTTAAAGACACGGCATCCCTGAGCACAATTCTCACCATTGTTCATTCAGGAATTTTTATTTGTCTTATCAAATTTCTCCCCAGTGCTATCACAGTGGAAAGCCACAGGAAATATTTTACAATTTACACGTTGAGAAAGAAAGAAATGTGTATACATAAATCAATTTAAATGGAATTCACATGGAATGAATTTAGGAGAAATAGCAGTAAACTTACTTTCAAAGTAGGGGAAATTGGGGTGTGAGAACGATTTTCCAGAGTGACAATTAGTGCCAGATTAGTTACTGAATTCAAGCCTCTTGCCTGAGTGTATAGTGCTGATATGTAGTTAAAATGTACGGATCAGACTTTACTTTGTTGACATATTTTAAAGAAATTTTCCTTTTTGGTTGGTAAATAGTCATTGCCTTGAGTTCCAGAAAAACTAAGGTGACCACATTCCTACTTTACTCAGTACAGTCCTGGTTTGTACTTATTATCCTAGTGATATTAATAGGGTGTCCTTTATCACTCTCAAAACTGTTTTAGTTTGAGTGATAAGTTATATGGTTACTCTACCAAGGGTCCTCCATCCTATCCTCCCCTTGGATTTCCCTACAAATAGCAACGGGAGGGTTAATGGCAATGCAGGCAGGATATACAGAAGGTAGCATGGGCAAATAGCAAGGCTGGTAACCCTACCTAATCAGTTAAGATGGGGAGCCTAACTTTGGTGAGCTTAACCCCAATCAAGTAAACCCTGAAAAGGGACTGTTTCTTCTAGAAGAAGGAGCTTTGAATAATGAGAGAGTCACCACAAAGAAGATTTTCTGTTACTTGTTTTAAAGAGGGAGACAACTCTGTGACAGGGTTGTAGGTGGTCTCTAGGAGTTAAGCATAGTCTCCAGTTGTCAGCCAGCAAAGAACCATGAACCTCAGTCCATCAACCACAAGGAACTGATTTCTTCCAACCATATGAATGGAACTTATTAGTGAATTGTTCCATGGAGTCTCCAGACTAAAACTCAGTCTGGCCAACACATTGATTTTAGTTTCTAAGACCCTGAGTAGAGAATCCAGCCATATTGTGCCCAAGTTCTGACTTACAGAAGTTTGAGATATTAAGTGAATATTGTTTTAAACTGCTAAGTTTATGGTAGTTTGTTGCATAGCAAGTGATAACTATATCCACAGTCTAGCTCACATTTTTTTCTTACCCTTGTATAAGATCATATTATTTCCTTTACTTGGTCTCATTTAATTTCTAGTTTTGTATTAAGATGCGTGGTGGGTTGAAGAGTGTCTCAAAAGCATTCATATCTACCAGGACCCTCAGAATGTGATTTTATTTGGGGATAGGACCTTTGCAGATGTAATTAATTTAGGATCTTGAGGTGGAATTGTCCTGGATTTGCAGTGGGCTCTAAACACATCTGCTCTCCTCATAAAAAAAGAAGGCACAGTGACACTCCTGTATGAGAGCAGAGCCTGAATGAAGTGTTTACAACCCAAGAAATGTCAGAAGCTGGGAAAGACAAGGAAAGATTCTGTCCTAGAACCAGCAGAAGGAGCTGGGCCCTGCCAACATCTTGACTTCAGAACTGTGAAAGAATAGATTTCTGAGGCTTTAAGCCACCCAATTTGTGGTACTTTATTATGGCAGTGTTGAGAAACTAAGATAAGGTGTATGATTTTAAAATTTTTGGACTGTCTCTGTCAAGCCCCTTGAGATAAGTGTTGGGTCTATTTTTTGCCCAGGATGGCAACTCCGGTGCCTTTCCCAATGCTTGGTGGGGAACAGACATTCAAAAAGTAAATTGCCATCTAATTAATGTGTATATGATTATATGAATGGAAAATGACTAAAAATTTTGTCCCCACTTCTCATTATTAAATTTCCTTTTCAGCACACCAGGGAATAAATATTTCTAATGAAATAAACTGCACAAGTCTTGATTTTAAGATCAGTCAGGACACTGTACATGTGGGGACCAGAGCCTCTCATAGCCTATTCTTGGATTATTCCCATTCAGGGCTAGACATGGATTTTGACAAAAAGGTACCTTCAGTCCTAGACATCAAATGTACTGTGGACTACTCAAATGTTTGTGCAAATAGCTCAGTGGTGTTCAGACTCTGGGGTTGCACTCACCAGAAACTGGCCTTGACTAATGTAAGCAATAAAAGAAAGCAATGGGTATACACTGAGTAGATCAAAGAACTGAAGGAAGAGTTGAGCATCTAGACATCTTAAAGTACAGGAACCAAAGCCTCAAAGATACTTTGGATATCTTAGAAACAGGAGCTCATAGCCATCCCGTTACACAGGCTGACCCAGCTCCAACCACCTTTCATACCTCAGAGCTAAAGATTGGATTTCCCAGGAGGGCAGATCTGATTGGCTAACTTGAGTCATCTGTTCACCCAGTGGTCATGGTCCCATGATTTGCAGTTTCACTAACCCATGTTCCACAAATAGAGATGGTACTGTTA
>RCUC01122199.1:0-43359 GCA_003697995.1 Taxidea taxus jeffersonii | reverse complement strand
CCCCCCCCAAAACACACATACATGAAACAGCTGCCCTTTGAATGGTTTACTGGCCACCAAGATCAGGTGCAGGCTGTATTAAGGGTTTTGGGATAATTGACCTTCCATGTGAATAAATTAGAATAGATTTGATTTGATTGACCACATAACAATTCAAATAATTTTAAAAAGCCTCTTTTTCTTTCTAGGCTATTTTGTGTTAGGTCTCAAAGGTGATTAACCATGTGTTTTTCATGTTGAAAGTTTTTCTATACACAAATTAGCAGACTATGAGGGAGAAGGTAATGTTTACATATGCAATTTCTTTTTCAATTAAATGACTTGAAGGACTATATGACAGACTGAGTAGCTTAAAGACATTCTAGAAAGGCAGTGTGCTCTGAGTGTTTTAATATGCATTGACCTTTTCCTTCCAGCCCTCTGTAGGGTTGTTCCTATAATTTTGGTGCCTGGGCAGTTGGAATGTGACGTTCTCAGGATGCTTTATGCACTTCTGACCTTTGTTCAACCAAGGACACATGTGCATGCATACAGTGTGCCGCTATGAGGACATGCTATGTAAGCAACAAATACAGAGCTACTACTTTAAGTGGAGCCATGAAATTTCAAATCTGGAAGGGACCTTAGACACCCAGTGAGTCTGCTCCCTTTACAGATGAGGAGACACAATCTGATTTCCTCAGATCGGAAACAGTGCTGCTGGTGTTGCATAACACATAGACCTGTTCTTATACATGGAGGCCCTAGCCCTGTCTCTGCACTTACTGATGAAATGCTTTAATAACGTTAGATAAACAGGAGGAGAGTAGTAATTCCTAATATGTAGGGTTGTTTTGATTGAAATGAAATGAATGTCTATAAACCACTGTTTCAGTTATTATTGCTATATAAAAACCATCCTAATACTTCATGGGCTAAAACAATAGCTATTTTGGACATCTGGGTGGCTCAGTTGGTTAAGCGGTAACCTTTGGCTCAGTTCATAATCCCGGAGTCCTGGGATCGAGTCCCACATCCTGCTCCCTGCTCATTGGGTAGCCTGCTTCTCCCTCTCCTCCCTGCTCCTACCCTCTCTCACTTTCTCTGTCTCTCTTGCCAACAAAATAAAACAAAACAAAAAACAGACTATTTTTATCTTCTCATAATTCAGCAGTTTGAGCTGCAGTCAGGTGACCCTTCTACTCTTCTTGGTTTTCACTCTGTGACTGCATTCAGCTGGCAGGTTGACTGGTGTCTCGGTTCAGCTGTGATTGCTGGGACCACTGGGCTCTTGCTCATACCATGTTGTTTGAGGGCCTCGCCTCTTCACGTGGTCTCTCCACGTGGTCCCTTCTTATGGACTTTCCAACACTCTCTTCTGTTATAGTCGTAGTTCTAAGAATTACTTTCTTTGTTTTGTTGTTACTGTTTTAAGTAGGTATCGATGGAAAATATTTCACAAAGAAGTTATAAAAGATAAAATAATTTTATTTCTAAATATCTTAGTTTAAATCAAAGCTATCACAATCCACAACTTCTGGGATATCTGCTGTAAAACTACAGCTGGAAACATTTTTTTTTTCAGTAGGACCTAGAAGATATGCCCTAGTTCAGCAATTCCCCAGGAAATTCCCCATTCCTCTCATGTAGGCAGCCTGGGTTGGGGCTAGAGATTGTACATTTCTAATCACCATGACATTGAGAATTATAAAATTGAAATTATTTAAATGAAAAGGTTATTTCTGTATATTCTTGCCACTAAAAGTACTTTACAGTTCCCACATATATCACTTTAGAACATCAAAGGGGAATAGCATCTTGGAATAGAACATCTTGGGGAATAGCAAGAAATTTCGTATGTATAGAATTTTCTAGTAACACAATCTCAACAGAATTCCAGTTCTGTGATATTTCTCAACATCCCTTTCAGCTAGGTGGGGTCATGTGACTGCTTTCTGGCCAGCAAGGTGGTACCCCAAACTAAGACAGGGACTTTTGGTTGGGCTGGTTTTAAAAACTTGAAGAAGCTGGGGAGAGAACATTTTCCTCTTTCCCTGTTCTTTCCTGCTGCCTTTGTAATGGCAAGAGCTTCACCACCTCTTTTCTCCCGCTGTGAGTCCTCACCTGTATTTAGGTGATTTTCATTTGCTGATCTAGAGAGCTACACTTTGAGAAGTCAGGCTAGCTAGACTCCACACTCAGAGGTCTCAACCAGTAGAGCATCCAAAACTAGATGTCATTAGGAGGCACCATTCTATCAAGAGCAAGTCACTGGATGGTTTTTTGGAGGTTATTTGGGAAATGTTTGGATTTGATGAGCCTTCCCTGTCCATGCGAAGGCTCTTTGTCTCTCTAATTCTAGAAGTTAGATATTCACAATTTTAAATTTTGAAACAATACATAAAGGTATAAAGAAGTAAGAAAAAATCACCTGTAGCCATTCATGTCAGCATTAATATTTGGGTATGTATCATCCCTGACTTTTCGTTTAATATATTCTCCCCAAACACTTTCTCCTCTCCGGCAAATATGTGCATTTGCTTTTAAATATTCACAACTGAAAGTCTTCAAGCAAGTTTTAGGTTTAGCTGTTTTGCTTGAGAGAGAAAGATACCGTGATCTATTTTTGCTAATATGTTTTAAACGTTGCATTATTTATAGTCTCTCCTTAGAAGCTTGAAATTAAATTTTCTTTCCTTACTGATTTTGATTCTTTCCTGTCTGGCCTTCATTGATTTCACCTCCCTGTGCTTCTAATGAAGCCTGAAATTACCATACTCTTCTTTGAGTTGAGTATGTTTTTCCTGTGCCCTCACATACCATGGGCACTACAGCAACTCTGTTCCTATCATCAGCTCTCAACATCTCTTGTTCCTATCAACATCTCCTCCTACAATCCATATGCAATCCAGTGTTCCAGAAAAAAAACCTTTGAATGAGGGTTTATGCTGGGACTGAGTAGGCAAACATCTTGTTCAGTAACATTTGAGGTGCATTGATTTCCTCTATTGGGGAGCCTATTTTCCTGTGGTTTCTCTGTTATCCCTTCTTTAAGATCTGTCTGTATTATGACACTTGCATATAATGGACAATACATTTTTGACCCAGTGAGTTAGTTGTTGGTTGATTGGTTACAGGGCATGAGTTTTATGCTTAGATATTGCAAAGAAGTGACACTGTGGCCAGACGGATACCAGAAATCCCCCATATTTACCAGACTTTTGTTCGCATCTCACTAGCCAGAAAGCAGTCACATGAATCCACGTTGAAAAGGAGACTGAAAAACATCATAGAATTGACATCCTGTTGAGATCCTGCCATTACAGAAGAAACAGGGAATTACTACTTGGTATTCTAGTAGCTCTGCCATATACCAGTGGGTGTCTTGGCAGTAAATCATCCCTGATTGAAGACTTATTACTTTCAGTAATAGAGGCATAGCTAAAACTAATAACAGTGGTAATAGCCCCTTAAATTTGAAGAGCACTGGACAAAACAGTGTTGAGTACCACATATATGCCCAGGGCAGAGGGAGAGATGTATGGCGAGGTCCTAGAATGTTGTGATGTTCCAGTGGGATGAGAACACAAGGTAGTGGAATCAAAATGGACAGATCCACCCTTTCAGGTACCCATATTTGAAATCTTTAGTCCTCATCTTCTGCATTTTTTCTGCCACATTCCCTAACAAGATCTCTACCCCATCTGTGTTTTCCTTCACCCTGTACCTGGAACACATTCTAGTGTATTTTGATTACAGTGATTATCCTAACATTGAGAATCATAACATTGAAATTGTTCAAGTTGGGAAGTTAATTTCTTTATATTCTCCCCACCAAAGTATTTTACGTTTTTAATATACATCACCTTAGAGCAGTCCATTTTTAGGAGCAGGAAGAAATGAAAAATGTTCTCCTTTCCTCCAGTCTGATTCTGGAAAGTAAGCTCCCTCTTTAGTCTGGATTTAAACTCAGTTGATTAGGCAGACATGAAAGATGCTTATAATGATTTATGTCCCAAATCCTAAGTGCATATCAAGAACAAAATAGTGCCTGACTGACAGGAGAATGGACCAGATGACTTCTGCTTACTCAAAGCATGAGCCAGAGATTTCTGTAGTGTCCTTTTTCTCTTAAATCCACGAAACTCTGTTTCAAGTTATCTGCTGTATGTGCCAGGTACTATTCCAAGTGCTAAAGATATGTAAGTGAGTAAGATATTATCTCCTTACTTCACGAGCTCATAATTTGGTATGTTTCCTTTGCTATTTTTATTCAGTTCTAAGCCGAATTCTTATAAGATCTTGAAAAATTTGCATCTGCTTAAGTCTAAGTTTTTTGTTTAAGCGATGTATTATCAATTCTAAGGCTGTTGTCAGTCATCCCTGTAAGATCACATTTTTTTTTAATAAGTTTTGTGTAAGAACAATAGGCAGTAATAGACATGCTTACCATATTTGAACCTAAAAGTGTAACCATGACAACCTTGGGAGTTTGCCCAAGTGCATTTCAATATCCTGGGTGTGTCCAGATCCATTTGTACCATTTGCAGTTAGAATTGTGTTTGAACTGGATCCTACCATTTGTAACTGATGTACATGTAACCAGTGAACACATATATTTTGGAGAGGCACAGCCTTTTGATGAGGCTAGTGGTTGATAGGAATCCTTTATCAAAGAATATCAGGAGTTTGCCACTACTGAGGATAACAAGGCTGAAAGGCTTTCTTTTCCCCTGCTTTCTAATGTTTAGCCAGGTGACCAGAAAGATGCAGGGGGAAGCATTGTCACACTCAACATTTTCTTCGCATCATTTCTTTGAAGAAGAAAATGCTCACATAATTCAAGCATTGTAACACTTGAAATCTGGTGTTGCAGTCCTTGCCAATAAGCTGAGAAGTAACTAAAGAACATAGTGAGGATGAAGGGCAATGCAGAAGAAATATATGATGGATTTCTAGGCTGTCATAAGTTTAAGGAACTTAAAGGAAAGGGAATAAGAAGGGCTACTGTAGACCCTGATCTCTGCTTCCCTTTGAAAAAGGAAGTAATACCAGATGCTTCCTTTAAAACACATTAAGGTTACACAGTTGTAAGCTGCTACTGATTTGGCTCGGAGACTCTTAAACATATCCATGGACCTGCAAAATTAAAATGGTGTTCATGACTTGTAAACAAAGCTATTAATTGAACTATAATTCAGAAATGCAGACCAGAGTGGAATTTCAGCTACTGAATGACAATTAGATGAATTTATTAGATGTTATGTCTAATACACAGAAATCTTGGGTGGGATGTAGTAGTCTGTACTTGATAGACACTCAATAAGTATTTGAATGCAGGATGGGAAGAGATGAAAAGAGGGAGGGGGGAACTTAGTAAACTTGGTAAGGGACTTGTGATAATTAATTTAGATGACTAATTGAAAGTTACCTCTTTTCTACATTAAGAAAAGATTTTATGAACTAATAGAAGAAAAAGTATTTTTTATCTGTTAAGAAAACTAATTCCTGGCAACCTGTTAATCAACACAGAAGCACTTATTTACATAAAATCAATGCACTAATTACAGATCAGTCTCATCTTTGTGAAAGTAGGCCAAAAGGTTTAGAAAATATTCAGACAGTTCTAATTCATGGTCATACTTGAAGTGTGTTTGAAGCTTACAGTATTTAAAAATATTATGCTAAGAGATAGAAAAAATAAAAATATTATGATAATTTGTGGTGTTTATCAATGTATACTTTGTTCACTGCCTAAGTTCACAGGAAGGAATGGAGATCTCCTACTAGGCAACATAAAGTAGGGAAATGAACTACAGAGGTTCTTGAACTTGGTTGTATCAGAAGCACCTGGGGAAGTTTTTGGTTTTTATGGAGGACGGGAGTCTCTAGAGATTCTTTTTTTATTCTTGTGGAGTAAGATGGAGCAAAGTATCTTTCCAAAGTACCAAGATAATTCTAATGAGTTGAGAATAACTGGACTAGACTAAGAGTCAGTTAATCTGGCTTCTAAACCAGACAACTGACTTTTTCCCCCCCATGACCTTGAACAACTGATTTAGTTATCCTCCTCTTTATCCCTCGGATTCCTCACCCTTTCAGTAACAGAGCTGGAACATAACAGTAGTGTTAAGTATTGAGAAGTTTTATGAGCAGATTGTTAAACTGTTGGTAACCTGAAATTGGCCATAGAGATCTTATTTATACCATGGAAGTTGGAAAACACTGTAAGTCAGGGCTTACCCTTTCGGAGAACCAATTTACCACCAGCACACCACAAATTACTCTTGTTTTAAAGTCTTATGAGACTTTAAGGCTCTATGAATCTATGATCTGTTACTTAAAAAGTAATCTTATATCATAGACATTCTGAGAGATTTAACCATCATTTACAGTAATCCCACGATATAATTGTTCCCAGAAATGAAAAGTATAAGGAAAAGAAGGAAAATTTATATTATTAGAGTAGACATTCTAATAGAGTATCTTTGTGTTGGTTATGTCAAGAACCTGCAGAATTCAAGGATGCCGGAAAGGGGATGCCTGCTAGAGAAACATAATAGGAAGGTGCTGATACCTAACTTAACGTTTTTGAAGTTACTCCCTTATAGATTATTTTGAATCTGCTGGATTTCTGTATTATCATTCCTTTCTAAGACTGGATGTTAGAAGTATTTTCATCTTGGCAGTTTAAAGACTTGCTTACCAAAAGATTTAGTATTTCACTTAGTTTATCAAATAGAAATTTTGACCTTGTAAGTATTGACTCATTTATTTAACTCTCTTATTAAAATATTTGAGCACTTGCTACTGAGGAGGTGACATTTGAGTTGTGTTTCAACAAATGAGTAAGGCTTGGATAGAAGAGGTGTAGGGAATGTATTAAAGCAGCAGAAACCACAGATTGCCAAGCATTCAGTCATGAAAGGTGTTGGAAGAAACATACATGAGCTCCGTCAAGGCTGCTGGCACACTGAGACAGGGACTAGAATGGTTCAGTAATAGAATATGAGAAATGTCTCCCTGCTGCCATTTGCTTACCTATAAACTGAGAGTAAATCGAAGGCCTTCCTCGTAGAACTGTTTTGGGGAAATAGGAGATAAAGGAAGTTCCTAGGACAGTGCCGAGCATACAGTTAGCACTCCGTAAAAACCAGCTGCTGAAGCTACTGTGAGGCCAAATGGGTATATTAGGGCCAGTCTGCCCTTGGCCTTGTATCATGCTGGTCGGCAGGCAAAGTCCTAAAAGTAATGGAGACTGCAAATAGTTTGTTCAGTTCAGTTGTGGACTTGTGTGTTGGGGGCTAGTTAGAGATTGGGAGGAAGCTGAAGAAGGGGCTGGATACAGTGACAAGCCTTCCTGGGTGGGTGAAGGAGTTAGGGAATGACTGTGTTATTTTTCAGAACAAGACTTCCAAAATTGTGGGTAGGGACATGTGATTCTTGAGAAAATCTAGGTGGTTAAATAACAGTGTTAAAGCACCATGAGTCCTGGATAGAGAGACGGGTAGAAGACAGGTGATAAAGGAAATGGACAGATGCCACTGGTGGTCTCTATGCAATCAGGATATGTGTATTCTCTGTGCAACTTTTTTGACTTCTCTGAATGCTTAAAAATGTTCACAGTATTATATTGGAACAAATGAGAAAGTTTACTCACTCTTTATTTCCCTTTCCATTATTGGACATTTCAAGAAAGTCTCCCATACTAACATGGCTCAACACTTCGCTTTGGCTTAGAGCCAGTAGCAGGATGTCTCTAGCTAGAATTTAATAAAAGTACTGTAATTTTTCTGTTTCTTTTATTATTTTAATTCCTAGTAATTCATACAACTTTTTTATTGTTGATAGTGATACCATTCCCCTCTCAAGCAATGTATTTAGGTTTTAAAGTATTCAACAAATAGACAAATGGTGCACGTTGTTGGGAAAAACAAAAAATCGCAGGGGTAGTATGCACGGAGCTGCTGTAGAAAAAGGCTGATTACTGAAGAATTTTAAGTGTCCTAACTAATTTTCCAGAAATTCTGCTATTCATCTTCTGCTCTTTGTATGACTACAGAATGAACATAGTTTGGGGCTTCCTGTGGCCGCATGTGATGGCTGCCTCTCCCCAGTTTCAGATTTTCTTCAAAAGCCCATGAAAGCTAACTTAAAAGATAGAGCTGCATAGTATTCCATTGTATATATATACCACATCTTCTTTATCCATTCATCTGTTGATGGACATCTAGGTTCTTTCCATAACTTGGCTATTGTGGACATTGCTGCTATAAACATATGCAGCCATCAAAAGAAATGAAATCTTACCATTTGTGACGACATGGATGGAACTAGAGCATATTATGCTTAGCGAAATAAGTCAATCGGAGAAAGACAACTATCACATGATCTCCCTGATATGAGGAAGTGGAGATGCAACGGGGGTCGGGGTTAAGGTGGTAGGAAAAGAAAAAATGAAACAAGATGGGATCGGGAGGGAGACAAACCAAAAGAGACTCTTAATGTCATAAAACAAACTGAAGGGGGTTGGGGGGAGAGGGTTTGGGAGAGGGTGGTGGGGTTACATTATATGTCTAAATAAAAAAGCTTAAAGAAAAAAAAGCTAATACTAAAAAAAAAATAGAGGTTTTTGCTTGTCTAGTGCTTAAGATAGGGCACTCTTTACTTGCTTTTGGAAAACACTGACTTATTTCTTGGGAGAGAAAAGCATATATATATATACCTGTGAATGTATGTGTTTATATTTACTTATGTATATTTTTTCCTAAAACAAGAAAGAGCCACATAAATAGAGCGATTCACCAAGCTAGGTCTAGCTATGGATTAGATTTTAATCTGTTTGTCACAGTCCCTTTTTCTTCATTGAATTTTCTTTTCTTAATAGAATTTGGAAAATATTGTAAAGTAAATCATTTCTACAAAGTAAATATACGATAATGTGTTTCTGTAAAAACAAAAAGCAGGAAATATTCACCAAGTTAGGCAGTGTTCTTATATTACTTCCATCTCTCTATTGGAGGATTTTATGTTCATTATTATCTCAATGGAATTTGAGATTTTCTTCACCATTAGAATCAACAGGAACAAACACAGGTTATCAGAAAGACTGGAGCTTACCCACTGAAAGGGGAAACTTTTTTTTACACATATGTAGGAATGTGGTATTCTCATGAGCTACTTAAGCAATTTAAAAGTAGATTGTTTCCCAGAACCAATTTTAGGCAGAATTTAGGGGTGTGTTTTTTCAGTACACGCATTGATGTGTTTACCTGCACATCCAGTGTGTGTCCCTCTTAATTATTCTTTTTTTTTTTTTTTAAAGATTTTATTTATTTATTTGACAGAGAGAGAGATCACAGGTAGACAGAGAGGCAGCAGAGAGAGAGGAGGAAGCAGGCTCCCCACTGAGCAGAGAGCCCGATGTGGGACTCAATCCCAGGACCCTGAGATCATGACCTGAGCTGAAGGCAGCGGCTTAACCCACTGAGCCACCCAGGCGCCCTTAATTATTCTTTAAATGAATGGCCCATCCTCTGCGTATTCTTCTGTGACTTACATTTTCACTTAATAATAGATCTTAGAGGTACTTTTATGTTAACATACGTGAAATGACTTCATCCTTTTTCAAGACTGCATTTTTTTATTTCATAAAGTGAATATTTGATCATTTATTACGAAGCCCTATCTTGATGGATTTTAGTTTTTCATAGTTTCTTTAACCAGCGAATATCACTAACTTTATGTCTTTATGAAATTATATATTTCTGATAAGTTGTTAGAAACAAAATTGCTAAAAGAATGTATGAATATTTTAACTTCAGCTCCTTTTCTTACATGTAATTTTTAAATTTTTTATTAACATATAATGTATTATTAGCCCCAGGGGTGCAGGTCTGTAAATCACCAGGTTTACACACTTCACAGCATTCACCATAGCACATACCCTCCCCAATGCCCATAACCCAACCTCAGCTCCTTTTTAAAACAAATTGTCTCAAGTTTTTTGAACTTTATTCTGTATTGGCAAATATGTAGACTTGTGATATAGTTTATTAGTGGCCTAATATTCCAGTAATGAGAGTTCAGGTTTCCTCTTCAATTGTCTTACCTATATTTGCTTTGTGTATACCTTGTTTTATAGTCTGTGTTCCTTCCCAGCCCACACACATTCCTTCCCACTACCCTCCCTGCCCCTACACTCAAACCAGAGGCTTTCTTTTTTTGTTATAATTTTATTTTATCTCTTCAGTGTTCCAAGATTCGTTGTTTATGCACCACACCCAGTGCTCCATGCAATAGGTGCCCTCCTTAATACCCACAACCAGGCTCACCCATCCCCCTACCCTCCTTCCCTTCCAAACCTTCAGTTTGTTTCTCAGAGTCCACAGTCTCTCATGGTTTGTCTCCCTTTCCGATTTCCCCCAACTCACTTCTCCTCTCCATCTCCTAATGTCCTCCGTGTTATTCCTTATGTTTATTGATTTTTATAGCTAACTTTATCTGTCCCAGTGCCTGCCATGTGATAATTGCTCAGTGAATATTGGAAAGATTGTGGGAAAAACCCCAGTCATACACACTTATAAAATCATACTGTTTTTAAAAGATTTATTTATTTGAGAGAGAGAGCACCTGCACATGCCAGCATGAGCATGCGAAGGGGCAGAGAAAGGGGACAGAAAATCCTCAAGGAGACTCCCCACTGAGCACAGAGCCAGATATGGGGCTCAATCCCCAAATCCTGAGACCATGACCTGAGCAGAAATCAAGAGTCAGACTGAGCCATGCAGACACCCCAAAATCATACTATTTTTTATATTCAAACAATTGCTTTTCTGGAATGACTTGATAACATTTTTTCTCATTGCTGGTATTCAACTTTCTGGTGAATCTTGTACTTAATTGCAGTATCTTATGATACTTTTAGTATTATTATATTTGGGAAATGAAGTAGAAATCCTTAGAAGGGACTAAGTAAAACAATTTTTTAAAAATTAACTCGGTTTTATAGACCTTGAATTTTAGCATGCTATCCAGTTGAGAGTGATTCTTGTTAACATATGCATCTTGAGAATACACATTAAATAAAACTAGTGAACCGAAGTACGATGTATTTTCAATAGCTAATTGCTAGTTATGATTTTTAAAATTCGTTTGAAGAACTGCCATTAATCTTTAGATTTTAATCAAACATAGATGATTATTTTAAATTTTGCCGCTTATTAAAAAAAACCACTAATGGAAATCTGTAATTAATAGATATTCTGGATTTTAAAACTTGCAATTGAAGGGGCACTTGGATGGCTTGGTTGTTTAAGCCTCTGCCTTTGGCTCCACTTGGGTCATGATGCCAGGGTCTTGGGATCAAGCCTCCCATCAGACTCCCTGCTGAGCTGGGAGACTCCCTCTCCTGCTGCCCTCCCCCTACTCATGCACTGGAGTGCACATGCACTCTCTCAAATAAATCTTTAAATCTTTAAAAAAAAAAAACTTACAACTGAAAATACTTAAAATGAACAGTGATTTTCTTAGCTACATATATTTTTCTAAAAAAAGTGAAATGTCCTTTTCATGACTAACATGCTTTCAGTATCTGGCATTGTTTTGCCTAAAAAGACTTGCACATATGTATATACCAGATAGATCTAATTTATTATTTATGTATGTGACTCTTCTTTTGAGAAGGGGATACACATTTTGGATTTGTATTTTTATTTAATCTGGATTAAGACTGGGAAATGATTAATTACAGGGCAATATTTCTTGTCAAGTTGTGAATAAATATGTTTAGCATTAGTATAGCTGTTTACAAACAAGAAAACCCATACTGCTTGCCAAGCACTTGATTAAAAAATGTATTCAACTCATCACACAGTCTCCATTGGAAAGATCTTTACATTTGTATGGGTTGGCATTTAGTAATTAAATCTCTTTAAACATTTTAATTAGGCTGAAGGCCACCCAAAGCCTTTGCTTTCATCTTGAAAAAGCCATAATGGGCATAAAGCTGTAAGGCAGCCATGGCCATTTTCCCAAGTCTTAAATCCAGAGCAGTGCTTCTCAAGCTCCTGGATGCCTCAAACTCACCTGAAAAGCCTGTTTGGAGCTCAGATAATTGAGTCCACTTTCAGGAGATTTCAAGTCAACAGCCTGCTCTGGGACCTTTGGAACGAGCTCCAGGCCTATACTCAGGCTGCTGGTCCAAGGATCATGCTTTGGGAACTGCTGGAGTAGGAAATTGTTGTGATTTGAAAGAAGACAACCTGATTGATTTTCTCTATTTTTTTAAACCAAATCTTTAAAAAGACACTTCCATTTCACAAGTATTTCAGATATTTCAGACCAAGATACAATTAAGTAATAAAATGGCAAAAAGGATTTTTGTATAAGCTTTGGGAGTGAAAACAGAAGCACACCAAAATGGCTTCCCCTCTCCTTCTCTTCTTTTCATTCAGAGCAGAGGAAACCTTCCAGAAGTTATTCTTAGTTCCTTTCATGCCCTGTGCACCTTCCCTCACAGCAAGTGTATCAAAGTGATTGAGAACTTCAACCCTGTTCAGCTGTGTCTACTTGGGCAAATCCCTTTATATGTTCTTACCTCTTCCTGCTTTGTGACAAAATACAAATTTACCAGCTTAAAATAACACTTATTATGACTTAATTTTCCACGGGCTGGAAGTGGGAGCAAATTTGGCTAGGTGGTTCAAGCTCAGGGCCTCTTATGAGGTTACAGGCTCTGAAGAATTTGGAACATGTGCTTTCAAGCTCATCATGGGGCTATTTGTAGGAGGCTTCAACTCCTTGCCTTGGGGGCCTCTCTGTAAGGTTGCTTGTGACAGGGCAAGAGGCCAAACAGAGGCCACAAGCAGAAACTGGTTTGTTTGGTTTTTTTTCCCCAAGATTTTATTCATTTATTTGCGGGAGGGTGGGGGGGCAAGCACAAAGAGAGGGAGGAGCAGGCAGAGGGAGAAGCAAACTCTGAGCAAGGAGCCTGATGTGGGATTCAATCCAAAGACACTGGGACCACAACCTGAGCTGAAGGCAGACTCTTAACTGACTGAGCCACCCAGGAGCCCGCCCACGGCCACAGTCTTTTTATAACCTAATCTCAGAGGGACATTTATGTTCACTAGAAATGAGTTACAGAGTCCAGCCCACATTTATATAAGTTTCATCTCCTCAAGGGTATATCAGAGAAGTTTGGGACATATCCTTAAAACCATCATACTATACTAGCATCATTTCCTCATCCATAAAATGGAAAAGTGAGATTTGATGGGAGCTCAATAATGGTAGCAATTAAATGATGATGATCATCATCATTTAATTTCATCATCATCATTCCTTAAGAACTTTATACCCAAATAAAGTGTCTAATATGTGAAATTCTTACTCAAATCTGTATTTTATAAATGGTCACTTTTTGTAAAAGCCCCCTCCTTTTCTTGAATGAAGGAACTACACCTGATACAAAACCAGACTTCATACAATTAGAGAAGTTGTAGACTGATATCGTTATGATTATGGATAAGAACATCTATAATTATTACTAAATAGGATTATTTTGATTTCAATAACAGTTAAAAGAATAAATTGGGTTACCAGGTGCACTGTGTCCCTCTAACATAGAAGGATGGTGACTCCATTAGGTACCTTAAAAATCTTCATACCGTTTGGCCCTGTAACCCATCTCTGCAATTTTGTCTTAAGAAAATAATGCCCTTGGTGTTCCTGGGTGGCTCAGCTGGTTAAGCTTCTGCCTTCAGCTCCACTAGGATCATGATCCCAGGGTCCTGGAATCAAACCTCCGTATCAGGCTCCCTGCTCAGCAGGGAGTCTGCTTCTTCCTCTGCCTATACCCCCACCCCCATGCCCGGCTTATGCTTATGCTCTCTCTCTCTCTCTCACTCGCTCATCCTCTCTCTCTCATATAAATAATATCTTAAAAAAAAAAACAACATCAAAAAATGCCCAAATTTTTGATGTAAAAAGATGTTGAGGTACCTCGGTGGCTCAGTCAGTTGAGCATCGACTTTTGGTTTCTGCTCAGGTTGTGATCTCATGGGTCATGAGATCTAGCCAAATGTCTGGCTTCGTGCTCAGTGGGGAGTCTGCTTGAAGATTCTCTCTGTCCTCTCCCTCTGCTCTTCCCCCTATTCACACATGCTCATGTGCTCTCTCTCTCAAATTAATTAATTAATTAAATTTTAAAAAGTGTTTAGTGCTGAATAGTGTTGCTTTTGATGACTTCCAAGATGGCCTCTAATCATTGATCCTATCTTCTGATATTCATGCTCTTGTGTACTTCCCTCCCACTGCAGCCGGATGGAATCTGGTAATTCACTTCTACCAAAGAGAAATGAAAGATTAGGTGATAAAAAGGCTGTGGCTTCTGTCTTGGTGACTGCTTTTCTCTTTCTTTTAACACACTGTAGGTATGATTTTAACTACACCTGACATCAGTCTTCTTTTCACCCCAGAAATATACCAAAGGAAATATTCAGAGTAATGACATTCTTTGTCTTTGAGTATTAGGAGTGCATGTGAGTTGGTCTGTTTTTCTTAGTTTTCTATTTCCTGTTGATATTATGTGTTTCTTTACAATGGAGAAACATGTAGAAAGAACAAGAAAAACAAAAGAAAAACCAAAGGAAAAGGACAAAGTACATATAGGTGTTTAAACACATGTAGCATTTGAGAAGTGTTTATTTAGGGAGAAACACTTATGAATTTGTGTGTGCGTAATTAAATACTTCCAAGGAAAATATATAATTTAATTTAAGACTATGTAATATTTAGAATTTATATAGTGATCATATATCATTATAACAAAACAAAAGCTGCTAAGTTTTTAACTGTGTGCTTGCAGAGCCACTGTACCTTGTAAATCTGTAGTAATGTTACCGATGACAATTTAGTAACAATTTAATATGAGTCCTATAACTTAGGCAACAGACTTTATTAGTATTTATCTGCAAGTTCATTTTCCCCCAGATCTGAACTTCAACCAGTGAAGACTTTTAGGGTTGGCCTTATTTGGTGATAGGATTTTTGTAAATGGCAGTCAGTGGTGCTTTGCTGTCTTGTCTTCTCACTGTCTGTTTACCCACTCTCTTCCAGTCATTTCTGTAGTATGTTATACCTTTCATGATAGTCCATACCATCTCTTGTGGGGCTCTCCTTTGGACTCTGCTCCTGGTCACTACAGCATGGATGTCTGGCAAGCGTGACATTAAATTACTTCAGGTTGGTTATGCCCAGACACCTTTTTTCCTGCAAGAACTAAAAGCAAAGCAAGATTTTGAGTTTTGTTTTGTTTTGTTTTTTCTTATTTGGTATTAGCAGCAGCATTGTGTTTGGGGAAATAGGGGTTTTCCCCCCACTTTTGAGCCTTTTGTTCTTGAAATTGAGTATACAATTGAGCCATTGTTCTTAAAATGAAGCACTTTGCTAAGGTATGAGCTCACTACATGCATTACTGTGATGTTGGCAACTAACCTTCCCTCTTCGCATTTTATTTTCTGAATTGGTCAGACCAAATGGAATAGTCTTCAGAGTACCAAATTTAGCAGAATTCCACGTTTTCAAAAATATATCTCTACTAGAACATATGCATCTTTCTGACAGCAAATACAATTTCAGAGGCCACTTCTGGGGGATACCATTTTTCATACACTAATGTTTCAGACAATATTAGTAGAGCTTTGCTTCTAAAATTCAAGAGGAAGAGAACATTAAACTATATTAAATGGTCAGTGTAAATTCCATTTGGCTGTGTGCATATTTGTTTCTAAGTGAGGTTATTTAATTGAAAAGAACATATAATGTTCTCTGTCTGTACTTAGTTAAAAAAAAAAAAAAACTGATTGATTGCTTTTAGAATCCACTTTCCTTTTTAAAAAAATCACACCATAGAAGAATGTTTCCTTTATTTTGACTAGCCTTTCTATTCCTATAGCCTTAGAGCCCATATGTGTAGATATTATAATGGGCTAAAATACTGTGTATTCTTTTAATCTATATGATGATGCATATACATTTTTCCCACTGAGTCTTAAGAGCTGCTTCAATTTGAGCTGTGTAGTAATTTTGCATTTTCATTTTCTCTGATTTAACTGATGTCTATAAATAAAGGCAGAAACTTACTTTAATAATAAAAAACCCATTATCACTGTGTGGTGGAGATAACGTATTATCATTACTACCATTAACAACTGCCGGTGTTAATAATACATATTTTCTGCTTCATCCCAGTGCAACCTGCATTTAAAGTAAAGGATTGAAGCGTGTGTGTGTGTGTGTGTGTGTGTGTGTATATGTATATATACACACACATATATATACGTATATACATATGTGTGTGTGTGTGTATATATATATTTAAGCTTATTCTCTTAATGTTTTGTTCAAAAGGAAAATAACTGTTAAAAGATCCTGAAAGTACATTGTTTGGGTTCAAAGTCAGTATTACAAGGTAGCAAACTGTGCTCATTCAGGTACACTTGTGATTTGCAGAGCATTATAGAGAAGCTGGTCCTCCAGTCTGCGTCAGCTGTAGGTACACCACCCAGTGGAGGAGAGAGGTTACTGTAGCTCCCCACTCAAGCAGATTTATAAATATGCAAGTAAGTGACAGAAAAACCATTATAGGTTTGACCGTGACTCTTTGTATTTCATTTGGAAACACAAATGAGTCAATCATAGTTTATGTAGTTAACTATTATCAGTTAGTTACGAGGCACCCACAGCAGATGCGACACAGGAAGAATGCCTATTTGAGAAAAGTATAACATATGACCTTGGACTTGACCCAGCCCTTCCTGGATATAGCTCTGTGGCCCATTTATTTGGAATGGAAGAGGACAAAAGGAAACCTGTACATCTCATCTCGACACATGGCGTGTATGTGCCCATATATGTAAAAATTAATAAGCAAAGAAGGAAATGCACTTTTTAAAAGAAGTATTTGCCTTGTATTCACATTTTACCACCATCACCTGTCTCCCCAACCAGTATAAAATTTCACTGCTGGCTTTCTCCTCCCCACTTAAGTGTTCAAAAATAATTTGTATATCTTCTTGTTTGGTACCCTGCACTCAGTTTTGAATTTACTTTAGTTTCATGATTCTGTAATTCAGCAGTTATGACCATCATCCTTTGTGTGTGTGTGTATTTTGTTGCCTTTCAAAGAGTTTTTTTTTTTTTTAAAGATTTTATTTATCCACCCGACAGACAGAGATCACAAGTAGGCAGAGAGGCAGAGAGAGAGAGAGAGAGAGAGAGGAGGAAGCAGGCTGTCCCCAGAGCGGAAAGCCCGATCCGGGGCTCGATCCCATGACTCCGGGATCATGACCCGAGCCGAAGGCAGCGGCTTTAACCCACTGAGCCACCCAGGCGCCCCTCAAAGAGATTTTTAACTGATTATTTCATGTGATTAATTTGCATATGTAGCAGTTACTTACACCTTAATGTTTTGAGGATGTGAAATCAGCACTCATGAGACCTCTGTCTTCCCATGTACTTTGTCAGCTTCTGGATATGTAGTGGCATTTGTGGATTTGTTCTTATTGCTCAAGTAGACAGACTTCCCCCAAGTGTAGAAGCTTTCTTCCTCTTCTTCTTCGTCTTCGTCTTCATCTTCTTCATCTCCTTCTTCTTGACTTATTTATTTACTTTAGTGAGAGACCGAGAGAGCACATGCACACAGAGAAGGAGAGGGAGAGTCTCAAGTAGGTTCCTTGCTAAGTGGGGAGCCCAGTGCAGGGCTCAGTCCCACAACCCAGAGATCATGATCTGAGCCAAAACCAAGAGCTGGATGCTTAACAGAGTGAGCCACCCAGGTATCCCTAGAAAGCTTTCTTCATGACAGTTTTCTTTAATGAACAAAAGTCAAACTAATTATGAAACCAGCAAGTAGAGAATTAAAAAGGTGTGTGTTATAGATTTTTTATACAGCTAGACCTCACTGAGCATCTCACTGTGAATTAGTTCCCTTTTCAATGCTGCACCTCACAATCCCTAGCTGATATGGGACCCTAGTTTAGTCTTTAGACCTTAAATTTAATTTATCCAGTCTCTGCAATTATTATTAATTCCCTATCAGTCCTATCAGAGGGACTACCAGTCCCTCTGGGTGTTCAGGCAGTTTGCTTAATCAGCTTACATGTTAAGTTCACTTCACCTCACTCCTTAGTTTCTACCTCACTTAGCTCTTCAGGAAGAAATAGACTTTTTTCCCTACACAGTGGCTAAACACAGAACGGTCATTCGATAACTTCATCATAGGTCATTCTCTCCTCTCTTCTACACTTAGAAAATATTTTTGCCCTTGGCACCTGTCCTCTACCTCCTCAGCCTTTCACTGTTGAACCTCACATCTCCCATCTGGAATTTCTTTCAACTGAATGAAATTTGTCATTTTCACCCAATTTCATCTGCAGATTATATCATAACTGGTCAGTGGAATAAAAGAATAAACTTCAAGTAACATTTCAGCTAAATATTTTTATGAGCTCATCAAGCAAGGGTTCAGGGAAGCTGTATGAAGTCATTTTTCTTGGGGGTCAACTTTAGGATTTTTAATATGGTTATAAAACAGTGTTTTATCCAGTGGTTGTCTTTTATAGAAATGCTGTTTTGAACTTTTACTTGAGGAAACGGCTAAAAGCAATTTCCCTCAGAAGTATGGTAAAATGGACAGGCCGTACCCAAACTGCACTCTTCCTCAGAGTAGAACTGCCCAACATGACAATGGACCACCTCAATTTTATTTCTTACCCATTTGAAGATTTAGGAAACAAACTCAGGAGACATTAGACATCTCTTGTAATTTAATTCAACTCAATAACTGTGTATCAAACTACCATTCCTTTTCAAACTCTGACTTCGATAATATGGGAAGGGGCTTCATGGTGGAAGGGTTACAAAAATAGCCAAGGTTCTATTTCTGCCCTCAGACAGATTTGGAATAAATAAATCATTTGTGTAGCTGAACATTCACAGCTGACTACCAAGTTCCCTGTTGCCCATAGTTTTACCACTGTGTATAAGTCTGTGTCTAAAGGTAGGCTTTGGTGATCATAAAGTGAGCATTATCACCTGTAGTGCTGACCTAAGCACTTGGGACTTGGCATTTATTAAGATTATTTGTTGTCCATAAGGAATTCTCTGCCTCCTCTACCATGGAACCAGTTACTTGCTGCTTGTTTATCGAAACAAGTTTAATAAATCAACAGAACAATGACTAGCCACCCAGTACCGCCAGATGTAAAAGTAAAGTTGCTATTGTCATCTGCAAAGGATATAGTTGAATAGGTAGTTAGCCCCCCAGGTGGTCTCCCATTGTTAAGTCTGGTCCCTGCTAGAGTACTTTTTGATAGCTGAAAAATGCTATTGGGACAAAGGGAGTTTGAGCTGACCATCCATCATCCCTTCCTGCTATTCTTAAGGTCAGTTGCCCTCAACGTGCCACCCATGGAGAGCAAACGTGATCTCCAGTGCCCACCCAAGCCACCAGTTGCTGACCCCTAAGTGATTATTACTTATTTATTTTTAATTTCAGTTTGAAGGTCTAACTGACGGTGTTAGTGTCAGGGATATAATTTTCCCCAAAAAATAGTTCTGTCCAATTGTTTCCTGGATAACAATGCGCTTCTGAAACCAAGCATTTGTGTCCATGAACAATAAAGAAAGTCTAGGTCTTGAGTTGGTGACCTCGTTTCTATTGTTAACTCTCCTGTCAAGGGCCTCTCCTTCTTGAAGTTATTTTAAAACCCGATCTTACAGCAATGGATTCAGTTTCACATGTGAATTGGTGGGCTACTTCTAAAGGAAAATAATTTTTGCCAGAAAGAGAAGAACACTGAATACAAAACACATACCTGTAATTTAGGTGACTACATCCATTACTAGTCACCAAAGTATTATTTAGAGAAAAATAATCTCATCTTCTCTAATAAAAGACAAAAACTTATTGTTCAGTCTTACTATATTAAGGCCAATAAGCAGGAAGAGATCCTATTGTAAATTACAATCCTAAGGTCATTCTATTATTTTGATTATTTAAAGCGAGAAAATGATCCTTGTTCAAGTAGACATCTTTTACTACAGATTTTATTTTTATTTACATATTTTCACATAATCCTCCCCACTTGTTACCCAGTTCAAATATTACCTTCTTTCACCAGCACAGTCTAAACAATTTTCCGCCCCCGTGAACAATTTTAGTGCCCTGCCGTTTGTCTTAATAACACAGTTTTTGTATTTACGTATTTATTCTTTTAATGTCTGATCCCTACTGCTAGAATATAAGCTCCAAGAAGACAAGGATCCTAGTGTATAAACCAGCACCAGTCACATAGTATACATTCAGTTTCTGTTGTTATAGTGAGTGACTGCAGCAACCCAAGAGGCCTGGGTTTTGACTTACTATAAAGATTTTATTTTATTTATTTACATGTGTATTTCTACCCTTTGACTCACTTCACAGATTTCTCCATTCCCCACACAATGAACTCAAATGAATTAAAGATTTGACCATAAGACACGAAACCATAATCTTCCTAGAAGAAAACATAAGTGGTAAGCTCCTTAATTTAGGTTTGGTGATGATTTTTTTAATCTGACACTGAAAACAAAAATAAACAAATGGGGCTACGTCAAAATAAAAAGTTTCTGTATAGCAAAGGAAACCATCAAAAAAAGGAAGAAAAGAAAAGTCAACCTACGGAATGGGAGAAAATGTTTGCAAATCATATATCTGATGAGGGGTTAATATTAATAATATATAAAGTATTCCTACAACTCAATGGCAAAAACAGCCTCAAACAATATAGTTAGAAAATTAGCAGAGGAGCAGAATAGACATTTTTCCAAAGAAGATACACAGATGGCCAACAGGTACATGAAAATATGCTCAACATTTCTAATCATATGGGGAATGGAGATGAAACCAGTCATGAGATACCACATCACCCCTGTTAGAAGAGCTATTATCAAAAAGACAAGAAATAGCAAGTGCTGGTAAAGATGTGGAGAAAAGGGAACCTTTGTGCACTGTTGGTGGCAATGTAAATTGATGGAGCCACCAGGAAAAAAGGTATGAAGATTCCCCCAAAAATTAAAAATAAAACTACCATAATATCCACAATTCCACTTCTGGATATTTATCCAAAGAAAACAAAAACAATAATTCCAAAAAAAAAAATGCATGCACTCTTATGTTCTTTAAAGCATTTTTACAGTGACCAAAATAGGGAAACTATCTAAGTGCCCATTTACATGTCCATCGCTAGATGAATGGGTAAAGGAGCTGTGTGTGTATGTGTGTGTGTGTGTGTGTGTGTGTGTGTGTGTAGTGGAATGTTACTCAGTCATAAAAATGAATGAAATCTTGCCATTCATGACAGCATGGGTAGACCTTGAGAGCATTATACTGAGTCTCTGTCAGACAGAGAAAGACAAATGTCCTATGACCTTGCTTAAATGTAGGATCTAAAAACAAACAAACCAATCCAAAATTCTAAGCTCATAGATAAGAGAAAAGATTGGTAATTGCTGAAGGTTGGGACTGTGTGGGTGGGGGTGGGTAACACTGGATGAGGGTGGTCACAAGGTACAGATGTCTAGTTATCAGCATGATGGGATATGACAGTACAATGACTATAGTGATAATACTGTTTTGCATATTCAAAAGTTCCTGGGAGAGTAGATCTTAAAAGTCTCTTCACAAGAAAAAAATTGGAGGACTATGTATGGTGACAATGTTACATAGACTTATTTTGGTGATTATTTTGTAATATATAAAAATACTGAATCATTATACGTGCACCTGAAACTAATATAATGTTACATGTCAATTATACTTTAATAAAATAAGTTCTAATTATAAAGCCTTTACTATGACAGTGTCTCTCAATAATGTCAGATTTAATAACCCTTTTTATTACAAACAATATTTAATACTCCCTTTAATATAGCCTATTTTCTTTGTCTGTTACAGTGGAATAAAACATCCCAAACAGCAGTCAACCAATCAATCAATAAAATTAACAGTAAGGAATGCCTTATTATTAAGGCATCAAGGATTTATAAATGAGATGTTTTGATGCTAGAGGAAAGTTTGTTTCCTTAAGTGTATTGAATATGTTCTTTGTAATCTTACTTCAGTATTTTTCTCTCAGCAAATTCCTTTTCTCTGGTAATGCAAAAGTAAATTTCAGATAAGCCCCCATCTACGTTCTGAACAAATGGTGTTTGACATGACTTTTAGCTGTTTGTGCACAGAGACTTCATTAGCATTGTGAGTAATAATCAGAGCACTCTTTCAGCCAACTCCTTTCTTGTGTGTGTATTTGCTGTCAACATTTTTAAAGATTTGATTTTATTTATTTTAGAGAGACTGTGTGTGAGCTGGCTGGGAGGGACAGAGGGAGAGGGAGAGGGGAAGCTGACTCCCCGCTGATCTACTGATTGAGGCTGGTTGCTTGGCTCTTCTCGGGACCCAGAGATCATGACCTGCGTGGAAACCAAGAGTCAAGAGTCTGACACTTACCAGACTGAGCCACACAGGAGCCCCACTCAACATTTCTTTTTTTTTAATTGTATAAACCAACCTTCATGATCTTTCACGTAGCAGCTATGTGTTGCTTATTTTAAGTGAGTCAATTAGTAAATGTGTTGTGTTCTAGATTACAGGAAGGCAGGATCTTCCTGAACTAGAATTCCTCTCTGACTATACATCAGACTCCTTTTGAGCTTATGGTGACATTTTGCAAGTTTCAATTTGAGACTAAATTTCTTTTCCTTTAGACTGTAGGAAACCGTAGTAGCCTTAACGTTAAGCAGTACCCTGCTGTCTGGTGGGGATTTACTTCATTTTCAAGGTTCCTGATAGTAATTCTAGGGATAATTAATACACTTAAGAAACAAGTGTGAATCCATCCAGGGATAGTCCCTGTATCTTTTTCTGGATTCCCAGAATGTTGCTCAGAGCAAGAAGGAAATACCAAATAAGAATAGAAAACTCTTTACCCAGTAATTAGAAAGACAAGTGAAATTCATGAGTCAATTAGGAAGCCATAGATCATAGTAATCTTATATGGCATTGGATTTAAAACTAACAGAGCACTAAACCAGGTGTGAAGTGATTACCTGACTAAAAATGAGGAGGAAAGAGAGATGATTGGGTGGGCGCCATGAACATATTCTTGGAGACAGTGAAACTGTTGGAAGGGTGGAAGAGAAAGAAGAAGGAAGGCATTTTAGATGAATGCTCAAGGAGGAGATGGTAAAGAGAATGTTCAAAGTGGAAAAAAGGAGAGTGATAAGTAAGGTCATCTAGATAAGAAGAGGTGAAGAAGGACAACCGCTGTCACCTTCTTATCTGCTGTTGCACTGAAGTGGTGTTTATTTGGAATTTTTCTACCAAACAGTAAGAGCAGTGGCAGAGCTGAGGTGGTGGTGATACTAGCAATGACTGATAGTTACTGAGCTTTTATTATACACCAGCCTCTGGCATTTTTGGTGGGGTGTTTTACCTGCAGGCACTGTTGTTTTCATCTACTTCACAACCAAGGAAAGGAGGCTCAGAAGAGGCTCCTAATTTACTCAAGACCAGAGCTAGTATGTTACACAGACAGAATTGGAACCCCGGGCAATTTTACACCACAGCCCAAATTCTTAAATACTTTCCTGCTGTGCCCCTCTGGCCAATAAACATCTGCAGGGTGGCCATTCAGAGGCACCATCCTACCAGTTCAGAAAGGACATTGATAGCTGGAGTCCATCCAAGGAAGGATAACTTGGATGATAAAGACTCCTCGAATCCCTGTGAAGAGAAAAGAGACCTCGAGAAGAAGATAATCAAGTTTGTGAGAAAAAGTGATAAGTGTAGCCATCTATCCCGTTTTGTTTGCTTCTTCTTTGGTCCCAGTGGGCTGAGTTCCCTCCCCATTATATATCATAAAGATTGGGGAATTACCAGATGACTTAGTGTTAGTGGATATGAGGAAGAGGGAATTCTAGTGAGGACTTGGGTATTCTTACCAATTCAGCCTCATCTTGAAATCCTTTCTCAGGGTTTACCTGTTAACCATCTTGAAATAAGACCCAGTCAGCCTAATCGGTCTGTCTTCATAGACAGTGGGCACATCACCTTCTCAGTTCTAGAGGCTTCCCCCTGGTATCATGGGTGTCCTCATGAACTTCTGACTTTTAACCATCCCTTTTGCTCTAGAGAAAGAAGCTTATTCAGTGTCAACACTGCAGATGCTTTATGTGTTAGCTCCCCTCCTTTTAATAAGATGCACAGACAATAAAAAACTACATGGTCATCCTGTAGATACCATTCTAAGTGAGGCAGTAGCTGTTAAATGGGGGTTTTAGCATTTATTCTTAAGAGATAAGATATTCTTAGCTGAGCTATACCTTTGAAATCTTTTTCTCATTCTCTAAATCAAGGTCACCACTGGATTACAAAATGAGTAAAGACTAACTAACTATGACTTTTTGGCCACCAATTTGCTCTATTGACACATCTCAACACAGTGCTAAACACTTTGCAGGACCTTAATAGATTTCTGTTAAATGTTCTTTCCTCAAATATCCCTGGCATACTTCTTTGTTCTTAAGGCTATTTAAAATTTAAAAAAAAAATTTTTTTTGAAGCTTAGTCTCTGAGAGTCAGGTGGAGCTGACAGACATTCCTGTTTTGCATGTACTTGCCTCATTTGAGTAAACTTCTCCCTACCTCGGAGAAATGCACATACATTTAAGCTGATTAATGTGCAAATCTTCATGGCTTTAATTCTAAGAATTGGAAATGCTTCTTATAGAAATATTCAGCTCCTAAACATAACCCAAAGAGCTTTTTTTTAAAGCCCATTTTAATTATTCTTCAGTCCTATTTGTGCCAAAAGATGCAATTCTGTTCTGACAGTGTCTCTGTAGCCTAATTAAACTCTTTCAGTTGGCAACTCTTTTCCTCAATCTTCGTTTATCCATGAAAGCCAAATTTGACATAGATATGTGGTGGTGTATGACCAAACATTGACTTTCTGATCCCCATTCTTTTCCATGTTGCTTTATCATCTGTTCTTGTTGTAGCACTAGAAAGTTTGCAGAAATGTGTCACAATGGATGAGAGCCTGGTGCTGGTGGTGGCCACCATGACTAGTGCATATTACCTGAGTATCATTGAATGCATTTGTGCAAGAATGCTCCCCTGGGGTTTCCAAATCAGATGATGCAGTTGAGGCCATGACAGATGAAGAGACGTTTCCAAGGTCCCATATCTATATTGGGGTAAAGACCCAAATCTGCCTCCTGACTACTAGTGAAATGTTTTATGTGCTGTTTCTTTGATTCCTTTTTACTGAAGGAGGATTGTTTGGGGAAATATAAAAAGGCCTCCTTTTAGCATGAGCTTGGGGTCACATTGTACTATAGCAGTGAAGTCTGAGGTACCCTCAAGGTAGCAGAATAATGGGGCTCTGGATGTAGGCCGTGTACCATGCTGGGTAAGAGTTGGGGCTTTATGATCAAGTAGAGCTCAGTGGAAACTCTAGCTCAGACGTCAAGCAGCCATAGGACCTTGGGCAACGTAGTGACTTCCAGGCCTTCCGGTGTCAACATCTGAACTGTGCCGAGGATGGAAAGGACATGATACCTATGATGCACTTAGTGTAACACCCGGCACGGTATCATGCCTTTAACAGAAAGTTAGCTTACATGTTTATCTCAGTGATGGTGATTGATAAACCCATAGGTGTCTGAAGATAAAACCAGGCTTACTGCAGTGGAACAAGAAGCAGTACGAAGGCTTGTCTCTTATTAATCTCCAGTTGGACACACAACAGGCCTCCACGTGTATGTGTGGCTATTTCTGTGGTGGTTTGGTTTGTACTCTGTCATCCTGCCTACAGGAGGGTTGTTTCTGGAAATATAAAAAGAGCCTTTGATGCATGTAGGTCATGTTGTAGCACAGGAGCAGACTGGGTGAAACCTTGTGGCTTGCCCCATGGAATAGTTGAAGGCACAGGATGCCCTGCCTCTACAGAGGTGGGAGTTAACCAGGAATGGGGGACTCCAGCAGGAGAGGTCTGAGACCAAGAGAGATAATCCACTGGAAGCAGGGTTTGGGGGCTTCACATTTCAACGTCTGCCACCATCTCCCTCTTCAGGACCCCTTGCTGTACTGTGGGTAGGAATGAAGGGATCTTGCTGTTAGCTGTTGGCACTAACCGTATTTAGATCAGAGGAGGGGAACGCTGGCTATCACATGGAAAAGGAATTCACCTCACTTTTCATTGAAGTAGCTCAGTTTAAAAGCTTTTGTAGCAAAATAAAGCTTTTTTAGTGGGACAGACCTGTGTTGAAACCCTAGTATGGCCACTGACTAGCAGCTGATCCTTGCAAGTTGCTTCACAAATCAGTTCTCCTGTCTCTAAAAGTAACATAATAAATAATAAATATTACCTTGTAGGAGTTTGGTAAAGATCAATGAATTTCTTTATTAAATAAACAATATCTAGCAATAATAGCTAACAGTTACTGAGTACTTATCAGGTACAAGGCTTAGTGTTCTACATGAATTATCATGTTTTTTTTTTAAAGGTTTTTTATTTATTTATTTGACAGACAGAGATCACAAGTAGGCAGAGAGGCAGGCAGAGAGAGAGGAAGGGAAGCAGGCTCCCCACCGAACAGAGAGCCCGATGCGGGACTCGATCCCAGGATCCTGGGATCATGACCTGAGCCGAAAGCAGAGGCTTTAACCCACTGAGCCACCCAGGTGCCCCTTGAATTATCATGTTTAACCCTGTCACCAACCCTGTCAGATAGGTATTATTATCCCTATTTTACAGATTAAGAAAGTGAGGCCCACTAAAGTTACTTAATAGTAACTGATAGGACCAGTACTTGGGGGTCAGGGACCCACATCAGATTCTCATGAGTGGAATTTTATATTTCCTCAAAGTCAGGATTATGTGTTATGTATCTTTGTATCTTGCCTCCCCTTTTGACCTCAGGAAGCATTTTGTTGTACATAGAATGACATCCCTAAATATAAAATCAAAAGAATAATTTTGAAACAATTATAGCCTTGATAATGTAATGGGCCACGATGCAAAGGAGGAAACGCCTTGTCTTTGAAAAGGTTCATACTATAGCTGGCTGACCTCTCAGGTCTCATCCAGCTCTAATGGTTCATTTATGATTCATTCATCTCCTCGGTGTGTCCACATTATATAAGGCACCTTCCTCTGTCGGAGGAGGGGAAAGAGAACATGTCTGTGGGTTATGTGTTAAATTGTTCAGTCTTAAAGTTCAATCTCCTACAAGAGATCCTACCAGCTATTATTGTCTAAGCTTTACTAAAGAAGTAAATGTTCATTTTTACTCCCGTTTTTTAGTTTTGAGAATCTGGTTCAGTTCCTTGTTAAAAAGTATTAGAAGCAAGATGTAGCACCATTATTAAGAAATGTATTCTATGGTATGATTGTAGCGCTAGATGAATTTATGTGAATTGTTATTCCATGTTTGAGGAGAAACCATTTGGTACTTGTTCCGAATAAAATTGTTTAAGGGAAAGGAAATGGCAAATGTACAGTTTTTTTACCCCTCTTCAAAACTCTTGGCATAGTCTGGGCAGCTAACAAGGGTGATTGCCCTAAAAATAAGATGACATGGCACTTTCTAGATATTCTAGATCATTAGTTATTTCTAAAATCATAAAATCATTGCCAAATGAAACATTTATGGAAAAGCTTACAATTACACTAGGTATGTTGAAAATTTATGCTTACATTGGTGAAACATCAAAATTTTATTGTAGTACTATTTTCTTTTCTGGAGACAAGAATTCTCTTTTCCCCAATTTCTCATGACTCATCCTTTCTCAACTCATCTTTCTTGTCCTTTGAAACTTCTTCTTCAGAGAATCAAAGAAAAGCTTTCTTCATCACTTTTTTTTCCTCCAGTTCACAGGAGCTCCACTTTTAAGTGGAAGAAATAATGTTAGTTTTTCCACAGGGATTGATTATAAATTCCTTCTCTGTGCTGAATTACACTGGCCTCTAGTGGATACCTGCCACAATTATGTCTCATATTGATCTTGCCTTGACTCATTTACTGTAACAGTATACTGTATATTTCAATCATTTTTGAGAATGTGTATTAAGCAGCACAATCAGAATTATCTGAGTTTTGGAGCAGATTTCATCATGTGATTGATTAAACTTAAGTGGATAGTCCCATACTTGTCAGTGTTCTTAACAAATCTGGATGGTTTTCTAGAATTTTTAAGACGGAATTGTGATGTTAATGCCATAGTCCTCGTCTACCATACATTGTACTTAAGACATTTGTAACAGCTTTTTAGAAAACAACTCAAATACTCTTTCCAGATAAATAAGATATTAATGGGGAAAAAAGATATTAATGATATAGCAAATTATCTTATATCCATAAAACAAAAAGTAGCTGACACATTCCAAAACAACATCATCACAGTGGAATTTTTTCCTCAGATAAAATTTGAGAAAAATCATCCTTTTAGTAAACATAAATCCATATCACTTCCTCTGACTTGCTTGCAGATCAGTAAGTATCTCAATATGACAAAGGATGACAGTCTTCATTCTAAAATGCAGTCAGTAAATGGTAAAATAACATCTGTACTTATTTGGTGATTTGCCATCAATTGAAGTATTAAAGATTTTCTACTGAAACAACTCGATTCAGTCATATTTTTAAAACAGCTACTTAAATCATGACTGAAGTCTACTCTTGACTACCAGTGAGCCAACAATCAAACCTCTAATTATCTGATAAATGATGTTGGATATTATTTATAAGGTGCTTCTGTCTCAGGATCTCTCATGAGGCTGCAATAAAAAAGTAGGCTGAGTTTATTGTCATCTGAAGACTTGAATGATTTAGGCAGGGGCATCCCCTTCCAGCATGGCTCGCGTACATGGCCACTTGGCAGGAGTCCTGAGTTCCTTGCTATATAGAACCCTCCCATCGCGCCACTTGAGTATCCTTATGACATTGCCAGAAACCCGGTGGTTTTTATAACCTGGTCTCAGAAGTTGCTTACTTCCACCGTATTTTCTTATTTGAAGTGAATCACACAGTCTAGCCCTCACTCAAGAGGAGATAAAGCTCTACATGTTGAAGGAAGGACATTAAGGAATTTGTGGACAGATTTTAAAGCCACCACAGAAGACAATTTTCATGGGAGGATTTGGCCTTTCGGGTTATATTGGTTTATGTAGAAAAGGTGTTTCAGGCTGTACCCAAGGACTTGAGCCAAGATGTCATGTCACAGTGGGGTGACAGAGGTGCTATGGGGAAGTAGTGTAGGGCAAGGAGTGTGATGTAGTAGCTTTGGCACCCTGGGGCCCGCCATTTTCCAGATGTGTGAACCCAAGGACACCTCCCAGCATCCCTGTGCTGAGTACCAGCTTTAAAAGAGGAAAAACCATCACTCTCCTCATAAGATCATGGTGAGATCTAAGTAAGTTAGTGCATCTAAAACACTTAGAAAACCTCTTGGCATCCTAAAAAATGATCAGTAAGTATTAGCTATTACTTCTGGCATTAGCAGTATTGTTACCATATGTGGATTCATACTCTTAACTCTTCATTCTGCTCTTCCTTAACCTAAGGAATCCTCCTGGGATCTCCTCTTCAAACTTGCCTAGTTTTTCCCTCCCTTTAGAACTTTATTCTACATCCCCCCATTCACACATGCAACAGTTGTGCCCCAGAGTATTCCTGAACATGCAGAGATGCTAAAATCATTTGGGTAAGAGGAAGCATCAGAAAGCTGCTGAGAGGGTGCCCACCACAGCAGGAAGGACGCATGCGGGTTAGGGCAGGACCTTCCAGGATGCTGGCATGCCCGGCTGCTGAGGCAGTTCCAGGGGTGAGACTCTGGGTACAGATGCAACTCACCGATGTTTGTCTAGGAAGCTCAATATCTTCAGAAATACAAATTCCTGGCTTTTGAAAATGGAAAGATCTGAGCACACTAGGCCTACATTCCCATGGCAACAATCAGCTGGATTGTGAAGCAACAGTTCCTTTGGGGAAGTCTTGTCTTCTCTGGGAAATCGAAATCTCTGGTTTTAATCCAGGCCCTCCTGACTCATTGCTTCACCTTCATGGCTCTGGAGGGCATTGAGTTTGCAACCGTCTCTCCAGTTAAGGGCTGGCACTCTGCAGTTTAGACTCGAAGTATAATCTTTCTTAGGAAGGAGTGTCACCTTCACGATACCCCATGTATCTGTCAAGATGGCCCCTGAGAACCACAGCATGAAACCGAGCAGGATTTCTTATTCACAGACCCAGATGGGCAGAGAGTCTTGTCTTACTGGCTAACTAATTTGAACTTGGGAGGGCAGCTGGATAACACAGTGTGAAAGGAAACTTGACAGGTCACATGTGTGGCAGGAGTGGACATTATGAGAGGTGTCACCTAGTTAAGACAAACAGGAAATGGGAGTTGACCTGAGCTAGTCCTGAGCAGCTTAGAAGACTATTCCAAGGTTTCTAGAGTGAAAACTTGGACATGATGGTCTTAAGAAGAAGCAAAAAGCAGACACTTCAAGGCATTTACAAAAATGTATCTGTGACTCCCAGGAGCTTCTGCTTTGGTAAGACATGAAAGGCTTTAAATAGATACATGAGTGTCTTAGATTTGGCACATAGGAAAATGCACATTCATGAAATAAATTCATACTGAGGGATATGGGGGGAGGGGTGGGCTTCTGCAAACAAAGGGATTTTTATTTTTGTCCAAGCGTTTCAGGGCATAAAGGGCAGGTACATGTTTAGGGAAGAGAAGAGGAAGCTCTAACATGCCAGGAAAGAAAATACTTGTCTGAATTATATGGATTCCAGTAGTAGATGTGCATGTGGGGCCCTATCAGGGGATACTCACTTCCCAGCAAAGCTATAGAGATCTACATAGTTCGAGAGTTTCTCTTTCCTTGCCTACATTTTTTTTTTTTTTTGGTTGTTAAGCCACCCTGTATGTATTCCCTTGGAGTGCATTTTATTGTTGACTATTAACAGCTCAGTGACACAGTTTATTGATAAAGCAGAATAATGTGACTTGAGATAAGTGTGAGCTCACTGCTTACAACCAGGTCAGTGTCGTTTCGTGGAAGTTAAACATCATCTTTTGCTAAGGGCTACAGACCTACATTTTTACTTATTAACCATCTTTTCAGGTTTGTCTTCATGTTACTTTTATTCTTCTTTTAGACAGAATGGGAGGCCACATGGGGATTCAGACTTATTGAGCCTATCTTTCATCATGCTGAAAATAAGGTTTGCAAGTCACCTTCTAGCTGGTCTTTCCTTAGTTTTCGTTTGCAGCTAATAAACCAAATGAAGCCATTTCAGTGCTGAGAAGCTCGCTTTCACCTAACAAGCTATCATTTGTCATTTATAATGGACAGAACCCAAGATAATAAAGCATTTGGCTTATTTTCTTTTTTTCTACCTTTACCTTGGGTGTAGATCCAGCCAGTTAATGAGCAATAGTTTCAGAATTTTAGGTGTTAGCCATCTCCCAAAAAGAACCAGAGAAAGAAATATTTGATAATACTCATTAAAATGGCTTGAGCTGAGAGTGTTCACAATTTTTTTTTTTTTTGCTTTTATTTCATTATTTAAGTCAGGACCGCAGGTATGTTGCAGAGAAAGAAAAACTAAACAAACAATTAACCTTCCAGTTCTAGAAGGTTCAGATGAATGGACTTTCTCAAATCCATGCTGGGCTGGTGAAAATAGGATGTTGTTACCAGTCTCACTAGGAGATGATGATTCACTCAACTCATGGTATATGGACGAGAATTTATTTGCAAGGAGATGCATGGTGAAGATGTGGGTAGGTAGTACAGGAACCATAAGAGAAAGTGCAAAAACTGGGAGCTAGCAGTCTAGGACCACTTACTTCCCTAAACCAAAAGGAAGAGAGAAGGGAGTGGCCACTTCACTAGAATAAAAAAAATCTGTAATGAAGGCCTTCTTTAGATGATCACAGACCTTTTGTGGAAGGACACATGCACTCAACACAGCCTCAAGGGGAGGGACATGGAAGCATGTGAACACCCTGACTGCAAGTCCATCTGCCCCTGCAGAGGCTTCCCAGATGCCAGACAGAGAAAGGAGCCCCTTCCCATGGTCTCTAGGGAAGGTAGAAGGGTAGAGAAGGGTGGGGTGGGTCTGGAGAGGCACAGGGATCTGCAACACAGGGCACAATGACATCTTTTTGGTGGTTGAGCATGTGCCTCAAGGGATAGAATATTCAGGAATCCTTTTGTAAAGAAAGTCTGACAACTTGAAAACTGCACTGAAGTCCAAAACAGGTTAGCCATGGGTGGGAGAAGATGTGGCCAACCAGTGATTTAGACCACTTTGAGGAAAAAAGAGTTTTGTTACATTTCCTTCCTAGCAGGTTAGGGGGAGTAATCTGCTCCAGACATGGTATTCTGACATTTGCTGAACCACTAAATAAATGAATCAGACTTCCACACAACAGATTACAGCAAGGTCAGGCAGTGATATCAGTAATTTTAGAATATTGTCTATAGCTCAGGATGGTTTTTGGTGACAGTGATATCAGATGCTGTTAGGAGCTGAAAATGAATTCCATAGATTCCTATCCTCCTGATCTTAAATACTACAAGGCAACAGTTCTGCCCAGGCAATTTAGAGGAATCCTAAATCAAATGGGATGTTGATTTTTATAATTACAGATGTTTTAGTGGGTAACTTTCTTGGAGGTTTTGTTGTTTCATTTTGTTTTGCTTGATTGAAACTTTTTGATGCTAAGAAATATTATTATATTATATTATATTATATTATATTATATTATACTATATTACATTATGTTATGTTATGTTATATTATCATACTATATTTGTATTACATTATCTTTAACGACTGTTTTGTGTTTAAGATTCTGGGTGTGAAGTTTGAGGTTGAAGCCCTTTTACTGGGATGAACAAAGGGTGGGAATTTAGAAAATAAACTGGAAGCAAGTACTTACAGAAAAAATTTTTGGCAGTAAACTGATTTTCACAAATATATTGGAAAGATATGTTATGAGAAGAAACATATGTATGTGTTTTAAAAATGTGTTTTATTTTACTTAAAAATGATAACATAATTTTTATGTGAAAATTTTACTATATATTTTAGCACAATTAGAAATAACTTGTATCTTACTAATAAGATCTTATTTGAGGGGTGCCTGGTTGGTTCAGTGGGTTAAAGCCGCTGCCTTTGGCTCGGGTCATGATCCCAGGGTCATGGGATCGAGCCCCATATCGGGCTCTCTGCTCTGCGGACAGCCTGCTTCCTCCTCTCTCTCTCTCTGCCTCTCTGCCTACTTGTGATCTCTGTCTGTCAAATAAATAAATAAAATCTTTAAAAAAAATTTTAAAAAAAGATCTTATTTGAAAACTTATATTTTGACTTTTCCCAGTTATGTATTTATCTATTAGTGGTTTTGATACAATTTTTATAAGTCCTTTGTTTCTCCAGAAAACTAGATAATCAGATAGTTTAATCTGAACAGATGTGTGAGGCGTCACAGAATCATTATAGCCCACCTTCATCTTACACTAGACTTGTTATTACAGAAACAGTGGGTTTTGCTATTAACTAAATTTGTCTTCATTTCTCTATGGCATGAAGTGTGAATCTGTGTGGTCCAAAGTTTTGGCTCTCTCTGCTTAGCTAATCTTTTTTTAATTGATGTCAGTCATGAATACAGGCAAAGAAATCATCCATGAAAGCATTTTTCCCCCTTTCTTATTGGAACAGTTACCCTGTGAAGACTATTATGTTGCAACAATAGATAGACATCCTGTTTATAGATTAATAAATGGGTCTTCTACCAAGTTGCCAATTTTTTGGTATTCTCTACATTAACTCTCTAACAAATGATGATGGAGTAGATATATTCACATTCATCAGATGACATAAGTCTGAAATGATTGGACAAAATGTTACTCAGAAAGAATGTGCCATTAAATATTCTTAATCTTCACCAATGTAGCTCCCATTACAAATAATATATAGATACTACATCGTGAGCAATGAGTACCCTGCCTTGAAAGCAATTATCTGTTAAGCTGGGAAAGCAGTTTTGTAACCAAAATATTTGTTAACAGTCAATTCTGATAGCTGGTTTCTTTTGTTGTTGTTGTTGTTTGTTTTTGTTTTAAGATTTTTTTTTAATTTATTTGACAGACTGAGATCACAAGTAGGCAGAGAGGCAGGCAAAGAGAGAGAGAGGGAGGAGGAATCAGGCTCTCTGCAGCAGAGAGCCCGATGCAGGGCTCGATCCCAGGACCCGGAGATCATGACCTGAGCTGAAGGCACTGAGCCACCCAGGGGCCCCTCTGATAGCTGATTTCTTAAGTGAGAATTATATGCCCTTTATTTTAAGAAAAAGCCTTTTGATGCTTCCTGGTGAACAGGTTAAGACCAAAATCTCCTTGCTCATTTTCATTTTTTTTCTTTTAGTTACAGATAGCTCTGTGGCCAAATTACACATCATAAAAGTTTTTGCAAGAGTTATTTTGAACACATGGCACTCAAAAAGAACTTTACATTTCCCATTCTAGGTGTCCAAGTGCTTTTTGTAATCTTAACAATGGTTCTGATTCTCAGTTCAAAAGGACGTGGGAAATGTCTCTGCAAAGGATAAAAACGACATCTGTGCTGTTCCCTCAAATATCTGTATTCTTCAGTCCTTTTACCTCCTTGTCTCCTGTGCCTGCTTATAATGCCAACCAATATTTCCATCTTTAGATTTTTTTCCCCCTTTTCTGGTTTCCTGTTAATAGCTGACTTAACCCCAGCCACAGGGTTAGCAAGTAGGGAACCATTTGTTTTGATAAGGATCCTTGGACTGGCCTTGGCATTCATGGTTGGTGTTCTTGATTACAAAAGCCTTCCAGTTCTGCAGACACTTATGTATAAAAATGATCCAAATAGTGACATGATTGGTGTCTTCGGGGAGAAGGACCTTAGGTCCCTGTTCCATTCAGACACTCAATACACCACCTCCTGAACTCACTGGAGATCAGATTGGCATCCCTTTGAGTCTTGTAGAAAATGACTAAAATGGGATGTTGCAAGTTCGAACACAGATTGTTTGCTAAAGCTCTCATAAGCTAGAATCCATACTGTTTCATCAGAGGACTTTTTTCATAAAACATTACATAGGCCTAGAGCATCCCAGGACACACTGGAAAGCTTTCACTTTCTAACAGGTGCTCATCTGGGGAGGGAGTATGGCTTTATAATTTCTATGGTGAAGTTTCATTGTATTTTTTTTTTTAACCTGTTAAAATAACCAGGACACCTGGGTGGCTCAGTCGGTTAAACATCTGACTTTTGATTTTGACTCAGATCATGATCTCAGGGTTGTGAGATGGAGCCCCACATCAGGCTCCATGCTGGGTGTGGAGCCTGCTTAAGATTCTCTCTCCCTCTCCCTCTGCCTGCCCCCCTCTCCCTCTCTCTCAAATAAATAAAAAAATAAATTAAATAACCGGTTTTCATAATGGAAGGTGTCTTTGACCTATTTAGTGCTGAAAATTGATAATCATTTTTTTGGTTTTTATACAGTTAAACATACATAATTAATGAAATTATGATTATGCTGGATGTGAATTAGGTTTCCTTAGTGTCTAATATTTTCTTTGTAAAGGAATGGCAATGTTAACACTAAACCTTTCAGTTCTGATTATCAGAATTTGTGTTATATGACCCTAAGATCAGGGAGACGAACATAACATACCCTATTTGACTCTTTCCTCCACTGCCATGGCAGGCATTGCAAATCCCTCCCGCTGAACTAGGTCATGGTCCTAACCTTGTTCTCAACCCAGTACCCCAAATAGCCCCACAGAGTTACTGTAACTTCCAATGACCATTCCATCACCTAATACTTAAAATCTGTATCAACAATTATTTCAAATGATGTAATTCTCCATTAGAATTGTTAGAATCATTAGAAATATTTAATATTTCTGTATTCTAATAATAATAATAATAGGGGCACGGGGATAAATTTCAGCATGACAGAAATGAGCAAGAAGGCTTACCAGTCTGCAGGGAAGGGTCTTTCAGAGACATCTCTTTCAGAACAGACTGAGGTTTTGAGGGCCAGGATCCACTCTTACACCATCATCGTTACTCTATAATCCCATCTAAGTAGGGACTGCAAACCACAAACTCTGGACTCTTTTACCAGTAAACAGGAAACATTGGGTGGTGCAGAACCAAAACCCTACTGGTCCACAAAACTCTAAAACATATCTTACCTCTGATCCATTTTATTTTTTTTTTAAGATTTTATTTATTTATTTGACAGAGAGAAATCACAAGTAGGCAGAGAGGTAGGCAGAGAGAGAAGAGGAAGCAGGCTCCCCGCCAAGCAGAGAGCCTGATGCGGGGCTCGATCCCAGGATCCTGGGATCATGACCCAAGCGGAAGGCAGAGGCTTAACCCACTGAGCCACCCAGGCGCCCCTCTGATCCATTTTAATAGGGTACTGAGATTTGAAAGCAAGAAATACGTGGGCACCAGAATATAGGACTCAGAAATGTGCCCTTGAAATTTAGAATAGAAGCAAAGTAGAGCTAGGGCTTTTGACTCATCATGGAAGTCATTGGTTATAGAGAGACAGATAGAGGGAGGAGAAAGATCATGGGCTTTCAGGTCAAGTTGGCTTGGTCCAATTCATGCTTCCATTGCTTCCCAGCTCCATGCCCTTGAACAAGTTATTTGAAGCTCTGTGAGCCTGAGCTTACTTCCTAGGGCAAGTTTAGTACATAACTACTAGCACCTAGGAAAACTAACATGTAATGCATGTTATTCCTCCATACCATTTTACTTATTTTAATGAGGAGAAGATTGCAGGATATAATTAGAGAGGGAATTCAGGAAGAAGAGAATAGATCAAGAACAAATTAGACACATTTCTCTCCGTTCATTCTGGCTATTCTTAGAGGTCACACCAAATGGAAACTTGGCTCTCCATCCAAATATTGTTCACCCACATGTGCTATTTCTGTGTTAACAGTTTTGGAATAACTAATTGCAGTTGGATTAAAATGGTTGGGTTTATCCGATTGAGTAATTAAAAATGCCTAAATGTTTGATGAGGAGAGTGATACTGCCTTTTGATTCTGAGATGATTCAGGCTGGATTATGTGAACTCACTAAGAAATGAAAGAAATTAAGAGGGCAGAGTAAGAAGGTGAAGTATTTCTTCAAGAAATACTTTTGTTCTCATATCATTCCTAGCAATTTGGAGGGTCATTGCTTAAATCCTGTGAACCTAGTGCTTGAAGTCATACGAAAGAAAATAATTTCAAATTTTAAGAACAAACCAAAAGTAGAAAAGCAAGCCAGGGCAGCTCATCCCAGCTGAACTGAGCTGTCAGCTTATTTGTAAGTTTACAACAAAACCCAAGATTGAATTCCTCACCTGAGTCACTTCCTTATTGACTGAATCCATTTAGACTCCCCTCTCATTTAGCAGGGTATTTTTATTAAAGCCAGGCATACAAACATCAATTATCCAAGCTGCATCTAATTTCCTCCACCATTTATTTTCCTTCATTGGCTGCCAATGGATTAGAAGACATGATTAGAATTCAGCAGGAAAATAAAAACAACAAAAAAGGGAAAAGCAGTTTAACAAAAACAGATGCTTAACCAAGAACAACAACATTCAGAATTAAAATAATGTGATTTAAAAAATGTCCTTATCTCGCCTAATCTAAACATGCTTGCTTGGTTTTTCTCAGCATTGCCTACTGTAATGGGACCAAGTTAGCATGCTGAATTAGAACAAGCAGAGGCCAGACCTAGTGGTTGCACTGACTGTGCTTAATGTATATACTACAATGTGTTTTAAATGCAGCACTGTACTTAACCATTTACAATAACAGTTACAGAATGGCTTGCTTATTAGTGAAGTTTTTTTTATTTGCTTCCAGCCAACATTAGGGAGAGAAAAAGAATAAAGAAAAGGCATCCAAGACATTTTATCAACTTGAGCAAGGTACAGACTTTGTTTCAGAGAAATGATATTAAAGTTGGAGGACACATTCATTTAATCAGCCACTACTACAGTGGTGGCAAGAACATGGTGCAGCAAAGGAAGAGAACTTAAAATATGAAAAGTTCTATGGAGCAATTTCGAATGATGCAAAGGCGATGGAGTGGTGGTTGCATTGAACTTGAGGTTAACCATGAATCAAATCATGTGTATGCCAGGACGTGGCAAACTATGGCTTATGGGCCAAATCTGGCCCACTTGTTGTAAATAAAGTTTTATTGCAACACAGTCACCCTCATTCATTTACATAGTGTCTCTGACAGCTTTCATGCCACAGTGGGAGAGTTGAGTAGTTGGGACACAGCCTGGTCCACAAAGCCTATAATATTTACCGACAATGCCTTAAGAGAATGTTTGCCAGGCCTCATATGTATAGTATATGTCAGTAATACCCCTAAAATTGCCTACCTATTGTGGTGTTGTGAAATGAACATTGGTTTGAACTGTAACTTCTTAACAGGTAGGAGACCCTAAACTCTGTGAGCCTCCATCAGTTCATAAAATGGAGGTCATTAAACCCATCTTATAAGCTAAATGTAAATATACTGTGGATGCTGAATGAATGATAATTCCCTGCCCATCATCCCTGAAGGCTGTGCCTTCTTGAAACCAGAGGCTTCTCAAATTCCTTTTCATGGTGTCTATTCTGTGACGACTCTGTGTCAGTTGGCCCCAGCCAGGGTGGTCCATCTCATTTCCCACCACTCCACTTCTCAAGCTCCACGTACGTGAGACTCTGGGTTTATTCAGTTTCTCAAATCCACCATGTTATTTTCTGCCCCTCTACCTTTGCCTACGATATCTTCTTGTCTGAAGGTACTTACTCTTCATCCCTCTATAATTTTCATAGCCTATTCCTGACTGTTCTTCAGATTTAAGGTTAAATGTCACTGCCTATGAGAGGCCCTCCCTGAGTACTCCATGTAACATGGGTGCTGTCTTGTGATCTCAGAGTACCCCCTATTTCCTTCCCCCTGATAACTGCTATTATAGTTTGCAATTTTAGATATAAATATAGGACATTTTTATCTCTTTTTTCTTCAAATATGTCTTGTCATCTTAGCTACTGGCTACACTCAATAGTTAGAAGAGTGCCCAGCAAAGAGTAGGCCCTCAAAAGTTTATTTTGAATAAATGACTCACTTTTCATTGAGCAATCTGGCAATATTTGCATTTCATTAAAAGTTCAGGATAGGACGCCTGGGTGGCTCAGTCGGCTAAGCTAGTTTGCCTTTGGCTCAAGTCATGATCCTAGGGTCCTGGGATCGAGTCCCGAATCGGGCTCTCTGCTTCAGGGAGTCTGCTTCTCCCTCTGCCTGCTGCTCCCCTGTTTGTCCACGCGTGCTCTCTCTCTCTCCGTCAAATAGATAAAATCTTTAAAAAAAAAAAAAAAGAAAGAAAAAGTAGAAGAAAACTGAACTTTTGATCCTGATGACATGCTGGCTGCATCATTGGTACACGGTTGTCTGTGTCTCTCTGAACTTGCCTTTCCTCATCTGTGAATGGGGTAGGCAGTCCCCACCTCCCATGCTAGCGGCAGAGTCAGCTGTGATGATGACTGGGGAAAACAGCTCGGTGCATATTGTAGGTCCTCAGTCGGTTTGCTGGCTCTGAGAGACATCTGACCATAGATGAGGCAGTTGCCCCAGTGATTCTCCAGGTCTTCAGTACCTTCAGGGTCCTTATCTGTAAAGTGGGGAAAATAATCAAGCCTACCTCATAAACTACTCATTTGTTAAACACGTTAATACCTGTAGAATAATTAGAATCCTGTCTACCATCTGCTAAATGCCTGGTCAACAGTAGCTGTTGTTTGTAACTGTTACTGCTCTTGATTTCTCATGGACACTTTGCCCTCAAAGTACACATTCAAACAGCATTTTATATATAGGTGCAGAGAACTCCCAATTCCCCTGAAACCCCTACTCTTACCGTACACACATATGCTATGTGTTATCCTTTACCATTATCTGCCTTTGAGGCCATAGGACTTACCTAAAATTATCCAAAAATACTCGTGTCTGTGTGACTGTAATCTGTCTGGGGTTCCTAATGTACATCAAATACTCAAGAAGATGATGTTGCCAAAAAGGGTTTTAGTAGTGATGCCGTTGGCTGCTTTTTTTTATTCGGGGTCGAAAAGAGCTTGATAAATACCAAAGGCTATAGCTTTTCTTCTTTTGAAGTTCATTCTATACTTTTAATTGTGGACAAAAATCTGAAACTAGCCAAACACAAAGAGACATTTGAAAAACCTGCATTTGGCTTGTCGGATCACTTGCACAGCTGCCAACGGCCACCGCAGACCTCGCCGTGGGAGTCGCCATCTGGGGGCTGGGGACCTGGGCGGTGTTTCTGGCCCCAGTCTGCCTCACTGGATGATCTTTAACTTTTCTGAAACTGTAAATAGCAACCCTTGTAATTCTCACCTGAGAATTCGGAAAAGCCTATTTGTAAAAGCACTTAGGAATCTTCCGGGAAAGTCTCTTGGTACCTAAATAGACCTAACCACTGACTTTTTGTTTTGTTTTGTTTTCCCCAATGTTCTCTTTGCCAGGAAAACAAAAAGACTACTTGAAGTTGCTGTTGGTATTGTCATGGAACAGCAATTAGTGATTATAATAATGAATGGACATGTGAGGCACACATCAAAAATTGGACATGGTTTATAAATGCTAAATAATAATAATGATGTCACAAGGCTTTCATTTTCAAGCCGTCTTAATTTCATTCTCAGTTTGAGATTGTAGATTACAGTCGTTAATTTAGAAATTGGCCCAGAGTGAAACCTTAAATCATATTTCCGCTAAAGTGCATGACTGCAGCAAATTACTTTGTAGTAGAAGAGAATGGCATCATCTCGGGTGGAGTGGGGTCTTCCCTCCACCCCAGGTGGTGATTTTCCTCTCCGTGCTCTGTGGCACAGCAAGTGTTCTAAATAATCCCTTTTCCTGAGCTAAGCAGCCTGTGAGTACTGCTGCCTTGCTATTCTCGTAAAAGTCCTAACTGCATTGTTAGCATTGGTTAAACTCTCTCCTTCTTTCTTCCACACTGCTTTCCCTCTCTCTCTCCCTTTTGCATTCTCAGCCTCTCCCTCTCTCTCTGTTTCTCCCTCTTCCCCTCCCTCTCTCCTTTCCTCCCTCCCTCTCTTACATGCTCTCACATGGACTGTATCTCTTAGCTCATATTCGTGCATATGCTCCTTCTTTCCCTCTGTCCCTCCCTGCCTCTCCTATGACCGCCTCTCTAGCCCCCTCCAAAGGCGGTTACTTTCTTTTTTAAGCTTTTTTATTTAAACATATAATGTAACCCCACCACCTTCTCCCAACCTTTCTCCCCCCAACCCCCCTCAGTTTGTTTTATGACATTAAGAGTCTCTTTTGGTTTGTCTCCCTCCCGATCCCATCTTGTTTCATTTTTTCTTTTCCTACCACCTTAACCCCCACCCCCGTTGCATCTCCACTTCCTCATATCAGGGAGATCATGTGATAGTTGTCTTTCTCCAGTTGACTTATTTCGCTAAGCATAATACGCTCTAGTTCCATCCATGTTGTCGTAAATGGTAAGATTTCATTTCTTTTGATGGCTGCATAATATTCCATTGTATATATATACCACATCTTCTTTATCCATTCATCTGTTGATGGACATCTAGGTTCTTTCCATAACTTGGCTATTGTGGACATTGCTGCTATAAACATTCGGGTACACGTGCCCCTTTGGATCACTACATTTGTATCTTTAGGGTAAATACCTAGTAGTGCAATTGCTGGGTCATAAGGTAGCTCTATTTTCAATTTTTTGAGGAACCTCCATGCTGTTTTCCAGAGTGGGTGCACCAGCTTGCATTCCCACCAACAGTGTAGGAGGGTTCCCCTTTCTCCACATCCTCGCCAGCATCTGTCATTTCCTGATTTGTTCATTTTAGCCATTCTGACTGGTGTGAGGTGGTATCTCATTGTGGTTTTGATTTGTATTTCCCTGATGCCGAGTGATATGGAGCACTTTTTCATGTGTCTGTTGGCCATCTGGATGTCTTCTTTGCAGAAATGTCTGTTCATGTCCTTTGCCCATTTCTTGATTGGATTATTTGTTCTTTGGGTGTTGAGTTTGCTAAACTCTTTATAGATTTTGGATACTAGCCCTGTATCTGATATGTCGTTTGCAAATATCTTCTCCCATTCTGTCAGTTGTCTTTTGGTTTTGTTGACTGTTTCCTTTGCTGTGCAAAAGCTTTTGATCTTGATGAAGTCCCAATAGTTCATTTTTGCCCTTGCTTCCCTTGTAAAGGCGGTTACTTTCAACACCTGCCTTCACCCAGCTCTGAAAAGGGAAGGACTAAGCAAAAAGAGCCAAGTTCTCATCCCTGGCCTCTAGCACCTGCAACTCTATAACCCAAACAATCTTGGGTTACTTCCCCATTTGGCCTGTAGTCCCGAACAAACTAAGTCAGGTATCCACTCTCGGCCCTCATCCTGGCTGCTCTCAGCTACCTGACTTCCTTCCTTTCCCTTTCTTTGTTGACCAGAACATCACCTCTCTGATGGTAGCAGTCTGGATCGCTGACCCACCCTGATCTTTGTTCTCTGAGGCATCTACAGATCTTGGATTGTAATCACCAGTTTACTGATCTGGCTCTCAAACTAGTCTTGGAATTCTTTGAGGACTGTGATGGTATCTTATTCATCTCCATATCCTAAGCCCTTCATTCTGTACCCAGTACAAGGAGGATGGTCATTAAGCATCTGCTGAAATTAATTTAATTCATTCACTCTTGAAACCCCTGTTTAGTAGAGGAGTGTGCTGTGTCATGGATTGTGCTAGCTGTCCCTGGACAAACCACAAAGTCCTGTCATGGACGAACACAAAGGTGACCCCCCACAAGGGAGTTACACACTGGGGATGGGGATGCAGGTTGACCTCTGAATTCATCCTTAAAGAATGTACAGGTTGAAATGTGGCAGACCTGTCCAGGTGGTCGTGTGCACCCCACTGGAAAAGCCTGGTCCTCGTGCACAAACCTGAGTGAGCCTCAGCAGTTTTTGAGTTTCTCTCTGGGACCCCGTGGAGTCATTATTGCCTTTGAGTGTTTTTTATTCCATTGTTTTGGCAAGTGCCTCTCCATCCCACAGCTATTTGGAAACTACTGCTGTACCAAGCCTCACTGCTAACAGCATTTAATAGCTGTCATTAGAAAGCAAGCTTCTGCTTACCAG
>RCUC01122198.1:0-17521 GCA_003697995.1 Taxidea taxus jeffersonii | reverse complement strand
TTTTTTTTATAAATGAGTCATGGCTGTGTTTGACTTTCTCTTCTACACTTTTCACTTCTCTGTAATGACACAGATTTTTGTGGGTTTCTTTTTTTTTTCTTCCTTCTTTGGATATATACCACATTTTACTACATTTGAAGATTGTTACTAATAGAATAAGTGTTTTATTTATGGCTATTTCATCCTGTTGGTTTTTTTTGGGGTCTATGTCCAATGACAGTGTACTGGGATGAAGAGGAGAGATCAAGACTGAAGATACTCAGCCAGACTAGATCCCTTTAAAGAGACTTTTTGGAAGGCCAGAATTGGAAGGGAGTAAACCAGTTAAATAAGTGTTATTTGGCCATGTCAACTTTCCTTGCTGGGCAATTCAAGATATTAGCTATTCTAGAAGAAACTTCTAGATAAATATAATCCCATCTACTTACCACCTTGACTCTTTAGGTAGGGAGATGATAAAATATGATTCTTCATAACTGGGTACTTATACATAGGAGGAGCAAAATATAAGCACATTTTGTATGAATGATGATTATCGAAGGGTTTTTATTGTAGCAATGGCTTTTTCATTGGAAATACAGAAAGCTTTGGGTATCACTAATACTAAAAATGAACAAAAAGATGATCCAAGGACTGTCTTGAAAGAGGAGTCCTGATAGAATTGGGCACATGTGTGTATTTACTGATTTCTGATGTAAGGGACATGAAAGCTAACCTGATTCATTTGTTTTCAGGGGCTCTTGGCTTTGGGCCTCAGTGCAAGTCCATTGGAAAAGGCAGCTGCAACAATCTAGTGGTCACCAGCAGTCCCATGATGGTTCAGCGACTGGCACCCAATTCACCTCCAGCAAGCCAGGTCTCTACAGCATGCAACCAGATCAGTCCTAGCTTACAGAGGGCAATGAATGCTGCCAGCCTGCATATACCTCCTTCAGATACCAGGTCTCATGTTACTTTTTTTTTTCTCCCTTCTTGTGGTATAGTCACACCCCATGTGTGTTTTCCCTTCCCTTCCTGAACACATGCATACACAACACACAGCCCATACACGTACATACACACACATATACCCGCTCCAGCAACTCTTTCAATCTGAGATTTGTAGGGGAACGTGTATAAAAATGAAGTATGTGTCATAATATCCCCTTAATTGGGAAGAATGGCTTCCCCCCAGATGTCTTGTAGTGTGAGTGTAATCAATGTCCAGTTTGACACTTTTGGGCCTTTGTGACAAAAGCCCAGTGTGTAAACGTGGCAGTTTGGTGAAGCTAGAGAATTGTGATGGGCCACGTACATCTCTTACCTGCTCATTTTCTAGGGTATGGGTTGCAGTGTACCCAGGCCGCTTTACCATCTACTTTGTCTGTTCAGCTATCCACCCGAATATCTATTAAGTACCAACTGCCTGCACAATACAACAGCTGAAGTTTAGGGAGATGGTAGAAAAAGTAAGGAGAGAAGTCATGAATTTCGAGACTTCATGATGTGTCTGGGAAGATACACTTTCATGCATGAATTACATAGCATTTCAACATAATGTCTCATTAGGTGCCAGAATAAGGGGGTCCAATAAATGCTGTGTGTCCTTCCGTATGGGAGAGAATTGAATAGGAAAGGGAAATCACCCTTTCAGGCACATTTTTTTATATCTCTCAAGGTTGATATTATAGGGGACATAAAACCAAAACACTGTGCAATGTGTAAGGTCCATTTCCATGTTTGGAATGAATTATTTCATCCTATAAGTAGCCTTCTTGGGGAAAGAGTTTTTACACTTACTGCTGCCTCTGCTCTAGCTGTGCGTTTGCAAAGGAATCGGGCTCTATGGGCCGCTGCTTCCTCTTCTTGGAGTCTGGAGTCTGCTGAGGTGTCTCACAGTTGTGGGGTCCCGTGTCTTCTCCCAGCCTTTTCCCTCTTCCTCCTGTATCCCTTTCCTTCTCCTATCTCTGCCCTGTCCTCCCAACCACTACTTGAGACTCAGAAATCATAGTCCCTGGATCCTTTTTTTTTTTTTAATGCCAGTTTTTTCATGAGATGGAAACTTGTTTTTCACCTAAGAATTTTTGTGATGGAAGCTGCTGCTGTCATTTTCCCATTGATGATTATGCCTTGAGGGACTCCTCAGACTTGCTGAGTGTTGCATGTAAAATTAACTGTACTCGGGTGGTAGGTGTCATTGGAAAGCCTTCAGCTTCCTGTCTGTGGCAAGTCCAGCCAATGCCTTGAAGGCAGAGAGTCATAATTAATGGAGAAAGTGGTGGCAGGCAGGGCATGCGCTGCCCCAGCCACGTGCCTTATGCAATTCCTTTCATGGGTCGGCCAGAGAAGGGTCATTATCTCAGTGTTTTCTGGCATATTTGATTCCTTAGCATAATTTTATATCCTTAAAGGACAGCATCTTAAAGATACATTGACATGTGTTTTTGACTGTGTATTCTGTGAGTCCTCCTATGGAAATAATTCTTTGGCAGGATGAGCAAAGAAACAGGAGTTGGGAGTCGGGAAGTCAGGTGGCTTGGCGAAGTATGGAAATTACTTTCAGCAATCTGGGAAGGTTGCATTTATTTGTGATCCTTAAATTGGTTTGTGTGTTCCATCAGGGGAAAGAAGGGCAGGAGGCAACAGTTCAGCTTAAGGGCATTTTTCTGTCTAAAGATAAAGAGAAGATGGAGAGAGGAATCATCTCTGTGTGTTTTCCACTGGAGACACACCAGAGGAAGTGGCTTGGGAAGGGGCATGCGCTGTATGCTGTGAGTGATGGCTGTCCTCTAGAAAGCTGTAAGATTTATTGTTTTTTCCTGATTATATATATACTCGTTATTCATTGTAGAAAATATGGAAAGTTTGAAGAGCACACGGTAGTGGATGGCCGTCATCCTGAACCCTACCACCCATAGGCAACCGTGTGACCGATTTGGATACATTCCCTTCGCGTTACACACAACTGCATTCACGATAAGCACAGGTTTTCCTTTCCACCAAATTGACCTATAGTTACTGACATCGTGTTATAATTACCATTTATTTTTTAGTTAATAAAAACACTTTCTTCTGTAGTGAAAACCTTCTTCAATATAGTATAATGGCTTCTTCCTGCCCCAGATTCCATTTTATTAAAAAAGAAAACACCTCTAATTTTTATTTTAAAAACTTAATCTTAAAAATTGCATTTGGAGATGTCCAGTTTTGTGGCTTTTGCTCTGTATTCCCAAATTGCACTATAGCAAAGATCTACCCACTGATACACTCACTAGTCGTGTGACAGTTTCTGTTTCCTCACTAAATACTAGGAACTATTATTTTGATACCTTTTGGCAATTTGATGTGCAGATAGTTACTTTATCTTAATTTGAGTTTTCTTAATTATTGATAATATTGAGTAGTCTCCGTAGATTTACTGCTTGTATTTCTTCTTTTGACGTCCTTTGACTGTCTCCTACAGTGCTCACTTCGGAAGAAGCATTCTTCTGAAGCTTCACTGGGTCCTGTTTAATACGGTGATGCACATCATGCCCTAATGCTGTAGGTTTGCCCTTACTGACTTCCCAGCCATTTCTGACTAGCCCCACTTGATGAAACATGCAGACTACACCTTACCTTCTTGAAGATCCAGAAGCCATTCTTGATTTAGGCATTGCCAGAACTCTGTAATACAGAGGCCATGGTATGTATGTACCCTCAAATGACAAGTACTGATGCGATAACATCACACAGTGGTTTCACATACCGTACAGTAGAAGCTGGGCAACAGAAGAGATTGGATGCCACTGGCATGGGTTTTCTATGTTTGGCCATCCTGGTGCTTTCACATATATTGTGATTCTACCTCTTAGGATCTAATATTCATAAACCAGCTGCAGATATTACCTCTGTTTTATAGGTGATGGACCAAGGCAAATACAGTCTAAATGCCTTGCCTCATGTCACTTAGCTTGTCATTTACAAAGTGCAGCCATCAATCTAATAATGTCATTCTGGATCTCAAAAGACACCACATTTTTTTCTCCTAAACCAGACATTCTTGGAGATGATTTCTGGTGGTAGACTTTCTTAGGGTTTCCTTTTGGGTTGGAGTAGGCCTGCAAAGCTCAGAGGAGGCCAAGGGGGCTGAGAATGGACGCTGGACCCTCTGGAAGTTCCAATGCTCTGCAAAGCCATACTGTCTTCAGATGCAGTGCTACCTCTGGGGGGTTTGCCCCCGCATAGAGATGAGAACTTACAGGTAGCCTAGGACTAGTCTTTCCTGTGACATGATAATACATATTCTTTTGAGAATCAGTTTGAGGAATTCCATGTGATCTGTAAGTATTTCTTTCGAACTTGGCATTGAACCAAGCAATCGGGCTTGGTCATCATGTCCCTCATGGCGCCATGAGAGTCACTGAGATCTTGCCTCACCAGTCACCTTAACCTATTTCCCGGACGGTGTAGGAGTTTTTCATATTGGTTATGTTTGGTTTGGGCTATATCTCTTTCCTTTGCTATAGATCCAAATTAACCAGTCACTAGAAATAACGTCCTTGGGAGCAGATGAACATATGGAAATGGAGATAGTCTTGTCTGTTTGTCCGTCTCTTTCCCAGAGGCCTGGCATGTGCAGCAGCAGCGGCAGTAGGAGAGAGTCCCTGGGAACTTTTAAGTCACTCAGCACGTTATCACAGAGAGAGGGTAGAAAACATGGGTTCTCAGCACAGCTTGTGTGACTTCAATCTGTTAGTCAGGTGGAGCATTATGGACCACATTTGGGGTGTGATGCGGGGAGAGCCAACACGTCAGGACCTATGGGATCTAGCAAGGTGATGGCCTGCCCAGAGTGTGTGTGGGGGGGTATCCATGGGGGGAATTCACAGAACCTCAGTTCTGTTCTCTGTAAAGTTGAGGTTACTTTAAAAATCCACTTTCCTCACCTCAGTGTGTGTATCGCTGTGTCAAATGCGATAATGTGTATGGAAAATGCTTTGTAAGCTACAAATGATGACTGTCGTATACTGACATTCACAATTACTTAATCAGCAATTTTTGGAGACTTATTATATATCTCATACTCTGGTGGGTACCATGGAGATAAAAACAATCCCTTCTGTTGAAGGGCTTTGAATTTCCCTCGGAAGATCACACCCACAGATGCCAGCAGTGCACTGCATTTAAGGCACAGTGTTGACAGTATACACCTGCTTTGGAAAGAGGACTCTTCTGAGACCTGGTGTATTTGGGGGAGGTTTCAGTGATTAGAACTTTGAAAGATGGAAAGTTGTGGGTCATAGCACACAAGGGAGATTGCGGCTGGGCAAAGGCCATTTGTTAGCAGTTGTGGTCGTGTTAGATGTTGGAGAGTTCTCTGTTCATATTATTGCCCTCATGAAGAGAAGATAGGATTTGCTTTCTGGAAGTATATGGTAACTGTCTTAGAAGACAGATGTCTGAGGAGTTACGGGGAAGTGTCAGTGTGGGGTTACAATCAGATTTAAATCAAGCCTTAGTTAGGTGTAATTGGGGAAAAATAAGAAATATCTCTCAACAGTACAACAGATGAACATGTTGCACTATAGGCTGCCCTCAAACCAAATAATATAATTCCACATGCAGAGTATATGCAGGCCGGTAGAACACTTTCTGCCTGAAATTCACTGCTCAAAACTCTGAAATGCTCCAGTATGAAAGTGGCTGGGCAAATGTACCTTTTGGGAATGTTCTATAAACCTTCTCAACCTCAGGGTGTAAAGCAAAGTCACTTGTCTTTGCCTCATATATGACACGACTACTGATTTGGCTTGGGTCAGAAAGCAATTCCTAAATCTCCCTGGAGAAGAGACCAAAAGGCCCTTGACATTCAATCACCAGGAGCCTTCAGCTGAGCTCTGCAGGGACAGCTGCCTGCTGTGGGTATGCTGGGAAAATAATTGGAAGTATCCTCAGGGAATTAAAAAACAGATGGTTCAGAAACCACTTTGGGTCTTGCAAAATGACCTCAGTCCTAATATAAGAATGGCGACGGTGACAAATTTGTGTCAAGGGCAACCGGATGTAAATTCCTGCTGTGTTTGTCATTGGTAAACATTATTTCACTCAGTGGAAACATCACATCGGTAACGGTGTTGTCTATCCCCTTATACTGTGCATTTGAGAGTTGAGATGTTTTCTTGCTGAAACCTCATGCTTGTAGGAAACAGTGTTCCCGGTTTCCATTTTGTGAGAAGAAGTAAGGGGAACAGATGGGACAAGAATGGTTCTCTTTTCCCTCTGTTCCTTTGCAACAGGTTGCTGAATAACAGCTGGAGGGAGTAAATGAGTTCATTCCCAGGAAGACAGACATTCTGTTTAATATTTTGTTTTGGTTAATTAATTATTTTTTTGGTCGGAAAAAAAGATCTCTGTAGAAAGCCAGTGCAGGTACATATGCGTAAACTGGGTTTTTCTGATCCACACCATGTCTGAGTCGGGAAATGGAGTGAATGATAGCTAGCTTCTTTGTGACAGATTTACATCCAAGGGATGTAGCTTTTCCTTTCAGTGATTTTTAAGGCAATGACGTCATAGTAAAGCAAGGTGAGTTTTAAAGTGTTCAGACTACATCACAAGCCATTTTGATGTGCAGGTAAATCTTGGGTATGCAGGTAAATGTGGGACATGCTTTGTAAAGGGTATGGAGAACAGGAGACGAATCGCTGCAAAAGTGAACTCCTGGAAGGGAAAGATCTCTTCTTGGTCCAAAGCTGCTCTGATTCAGTTCAAGAACACGTGGAAAACCCCAGACTAGCAAGTGTAATTAAACCCTGCAAGACCCAAACGTATTAGGCCACATATGCCTTGATGTCAGGCTGTCATTCCCTTCTGTATCATAGCTCTATTTCATATGTATTTTTTCATTTCCTGGGGTGATTTGATGCTATGACTATCTTTTAAAGAAATCTTTAGAATTCCTTATCATCAGTGAAATGAAGTTGTGAATTTATTATTGGATCCCCTGGATGACCCTTTGACTTGGAGGATATACCTTTTTTCAAATTAAGCATTGGTTTACGTTTTACTTAACTGAATAGATTTTGCTCAAAGGCTGAGGTTTTGTTTACACGTGTAGTCCCTGCAATGCCTATTCGTAATATGCTGTATACCATAAGCACTTACTAAATACTTACTTATTCACTTTGCCATGAGGGGCATCAATAATTATTCCCCGGTCTCTAATTCCCCCCCCCCACATTAAAAAAAGATATTTAAAAATAAAGCAAGGACTATTTATTATCATTAACGTATTAAGATTATTTATAACAATAGATCTTTTGTTTTATTATTCCAGTGAGCATTAGCCCTATTGTCCCTCTTGGTAAAATGTTATTTACCTGGAACTAAAAGCCTTGGGTTTTATCTTAGCCAAAGAATGTGTGTTTAGCCGAGAATGTAATTAGGGGAAATACTTAAGGGATTGTCAATGCAGTGTTCTTTTAGCTCTTAAGCAATCCATATCCTGCTAAAATGTTTGTCTTTTTTTCTTTCTCCCACCCCCCCCCCCGGCTGCTGTTCCAGGTCCCTTATTTCTCGTGAGTCTTTAGCGTCCACGACTTTGAGTCTGACAGAAAGTCAGTCAGCCTTGAGTGTGAAGCAAGAGTGGTCTCATGGCTACAGGGCTCCCCCGTCGCTGTCCTCCAGCCACAGCTCCCAGAACGGCATTGATCTAGGGGACCTCATTAGCCTTCCTCCTGGGACAGCCGTGTCCAGCAATAGCATCTCTAACTCATTGCCGTCCTACCTTTTCAGCATGGAAACCAGCCATTCTCCTTACCCTAGTACCCGGCACTCATCGGCCAGGTCCCACTCAGCCCGCTCCAAGAAGAGAGCGCTGTCTTTGTCCCCGCTGTCCGATGGCATTGGGATAGACTTCAATACCATCATCCGCACTTCGCCCACATCGTTGGTTGCCTACATCAACGGGTCGAGAGCCTCCCCAGCCAACATGTCCCCCCAGCCCGAGGTCTATGGGCACTTCCTGGGGGTGCGTGGTAGCTGCATCCCCCAGCCGTGCTCAGTGCCAAGCGGCCAGAAGGGCGTGCGGGTAGCCAGCGGTGGCCTGGCTCTCCCGGCCTACGATGAGGACAGCGTGCTGGAGTACGAGCGCATGCAGCAGCTGGAGCACGGAGGCCTCCAGCCGGGGCTGGTCAACAACATGGTGGTGCAGCATGGCCTGCCCAACCCGGACAGCCAGCCAGGGGGCCTGCTGAAGACGGAGCGCCTGGATGATTTCCCGGGCGGCACCCTGGATCTGCCCCACGAACACCCTCTGCCTCCTCTGCCCCCCCCTCCCCAGGGCCCGCCGCCCCCCTACCACTCTCACCCCCATCTGCACCACCAGGAGCTGGTTGCCCGTGCCCAGCCGCTGGCCCTTCCCCAGGCTGCCTTGGAGGAAGATGGGGAGATGGAGGACATTGGGGGCAAACACTGCTGTCGCTGGATCGATTGCAGCGCCTCGTACGACCAGCAGGAGGAACTGGTACGGCACATCGAGAAGGTTCACATAGACCAGCGCAAAGGTGAAGACTTCACTTGCTTCTGGGCCGGCTGTCCTCGAAGGTACAAGCCATTCAACGCCCGGTATAAACTGCTCATCCACATGCGAGTCCACTCCGGGGAGAAGCCCAACAAGTGCACGGTGAGTCTCGCGCTAACGTTCACAGGCTTCGTCAAGGATGTGTGGAGTCTTCCAGACCTGGCCACGAATCAGGGGACATTTTCTTCTTTTATGGGATTTAGATACTAGGGGTTCTAGGTATCCATGAAATTTGGCTTCTTTTTAGCCCCAGGATAGGAGAGATTTCTTTAATTTTTGGCAGCGGGTTCCCGCTCCACTTCTAGATTCCCTTCTGCAAATGGGCATGATGCACGCTGTCGGGGGAGGCTGATCTGCCACACCGTCCAGAATCTTGGAAAATCCGTGTGTGCCAGGCGCCAACTTGAAGTTGCTGAAAGGCGCAGGGCCGAGGGACACACTGCACTCTCAGCAAGCGTGAGCTTTTTTCCAAAGCAAATATCCAGGGATTTTTCCTTCCCTCCAATAACTGGGCAAGTATTGGGTTTGGAGGAGGGGTAGTTCTGATATTTGGAAAGGAACTCACACTTAGCAACTTGGCTGGTAAAATGTTGCTGCATACACCCACACGCCTGTACACCGCACACTCTGGGGTTGTGAGACTAGTTAATGATTTATAGGCAGCATAAAAACACCCAGGGGATCCCACAGGGGCAGGATCTCACAGGATCTCGCCGAATTTTAAGGAGAGAAAATTTGGTGGGAAAGTTTAAGGAGAATGAACCGAGAGGGGACTGTGCCTTGGGTGTTGAAGGAAGTGGGCATGGTGTCCCTTTCTTTCCTGCCTCCCCTTTTCACAACATCAATCCTGGAACTTGCCTCTGTTTCTTGGCAAAATTTGCTATTTCTGAATAACGGGACTGCTAAATGATTTTGCAATCATTTCACACCTAACAGAAACCCTCAGGGTTTACAAGCAGGACATCACCCTTGGGATCACAGGGCAGCTTTGCACAATCTCCAACAGCTCGCTTAGCTCTGGGAAGAAGACGAGCATGTGTTTCATATTACTTTAGATGGACAGGAACATTGCTTTCAGAGTTAAAATCTGAGAATTGTAGGTACTCCCAGGATATTGAATATGCTACAGATCACCGAATGTGTGAAACATATAAATCATTTTGCAAAGGGACTTAATTCAGGTGGTGGTCCCCCGGCCAGAGTCCCTTTTTACTCTAGTATGTCTTGACAAAGAATCTGGGCCATGTTTATGTTTGACTGTAGATTGGCCAAGTTGTCTGATTTATGTAAAAGCAGACCAAACAGGTTGATAGCTATAATGTGGGTATTGAAGCACTTTTTCACTATCCAGTAGGTATTTCTGAAAGACTTTTCAGAATTTCTGGTGGAACGAAATTGCATTTCTTGCCGTTACCTTGTGCCCCATGTTGTGATTTTTCTTAAGGAAAAGCAGAAGCTGATACATTGTGAGGATGCCAGGTTATATGACTGAAGAGAATAATTACATTTCAGACGGCAAAATCTTCCTCTGTCAATAAGGTTCTGCTTTAAAAATGCCAGAGAGAGACAAGCAATAGAAGGCAATTCCATTTTGGAACACCCCGGCCCATTGCAGGCAGGAAAGACGTTCAGTCTCTGAGGGAAAACAGTCCAACCTTTTAGTTCTGACTAATCCTGGCTGAAAATAGTTTGCTGGATTTGGCTTTACTGAAATAAACATAAAGGCCTGAATTATCCAAAACATATTTTTTACATTGCAAAATTAATTTTTGTGCAATAGGATTTCCCCATTTTCCCACTGTTCCCAGACTTTGCAACAGCATATAACTTTATAAAGTTGACTTTTGCTAAAGTGCAGGAGGACTATTAAAAATAGAAATATTTCAGTGAAAGAATAAGCCGAGAGGTGATTATTTGCAGGGCTCTGCTTGGCTTTTCATTGTATTATCCAGGATGGGTATGGGAGGTGATTTCTTTCTTTCCTGGTCTGCCTCCTTCCCACTTCTGGATGGAACCTGTAAAATTCAGATCGTGGGATATAACAGCATATCAAACCTAGACCTGCAAGGCCTTAAGTGATACATGTTAGAGTGCAAATGTATTTATACAAAACAGGGTTTCTTAGGAGCTGTCTAGTGCTGCAGTCCTAGTCTTGGGACCGTATGTTTTTTGCAGGAAGACACCTATTTTCATAAAAAGCCTATGCAGTGGGAGCATTATGTCTTCTAAAACTGTTGTGTTGCCACATGATGTCTGCTTGGTTTGTAGGGTTAGAGCAAGAGGCGACGCGTGATTGTGCTGTGAGGGGTTAGCAGCCCCCACGTAGTAGTCCCCGGGAAGAAGACACTGTACTTGGCGTGGATGCATCTCCAAAAAGACACATATTCTGCCTTTTGCAAAGTGATCTTTACACTCTTGGAATCCAGACACAAAGCATCGTCAAAACGGAAACATTTCATCTCCCGCTGCTTTGAAATCTGATGATAGTTGATGCAAAGCTCAAGGTCACTGCTGAGTGAGATGACCACATTCATCTTTTGGAGACCCGATGTGATCTTTGGTTTCTGTGGCTGTGTCACAGGCAGCAAAGGCTCAGGGCATTCGAATTATAGGACCCAGTACACTTTGGTTTTCCATGTGTTTCCCTGCTATTAATTTTCTGCGAGCCATCGTTAGAGTTAGCCATTTTCACTCACTTCGCTTATTGGCCCAAGAAAGATGGGATGACCCAATTGTGTTTGGTGACCATGACTACAGGCAGCACAATGTGCTTCTGGTGGAAGAAGGGTGTGTGAGAGGGCGCTCAGCGACACCTGCTTACGGTACGAGACGGGCGCTGTTCTGTCTCAGACTTGTGTCTGTTGCCTCCGTGCCCTGTTCCGTGTCCTGCAGGGAGAGTGCCTTCTCATCGTCTGCGCCCGTGACTCTTCAGCCTCACCCAGAACGCTGCGATTCGGATCACTCAGGATCCTAGGTGTCAGAACTGGGGGAGGATTGCTAATTTGTTGTTTGGTTAACTTACTGGAAGATGAGCGTGGTTTCTTTTCCCTTTCCCACCCAAGGAACCCCACCCTTCTGTACATCTCCTTCTTACTCTTCTGCAGAGAGCCAAACCAGCTGCTCTCTCTCCGGGCCTGGCCCCACTGACAGAGATATTCCCGGCCAGGGGCAGGGCCTGGAGAAGTAAAGGTCTCGGCAGGCAGATAGACAGACCTCAGTTAAATCAGAAACTGGAATACGGCAGTACTCTGTTCAAAATACCTGAGTCCACTCACTACCGTCTACGAACTAAAACAATTTCGAGATGCTGGATCATTCTGTTTAGTCCTTCCTGAGCTTAGACCAATCCCAACACTGTTGAATCACAGAATTAACCAAAACTTTTGAGTACAACTATGCTAAATTCTATTACATGTTTCTGAGCTGATAAGGGTTCAGATACTCAAGTCTGAACAAGTCATGGAACCTCAGATTTTGATTCTCAAACTCTGGTTTCTTGGGCCTAAAAGAGTAGCATAAGGTATAACCCCAAATTATTGCTACATACTAACCATCCTGAGCAGTATCCTAGTAATAGTCCCAGTAGAGCGCACACGGAGAATGTTTATACCATAGGTCTCTTTAGCCATCAAGTTGAAGGGTGTGTGACGCGTGGGTAGCGTTCCCAGAAGGTGTATTCTGCATGAGATCAGGCCCACTGTGTCTGCCAGTACTTCTCATGAGAGAGCCTATCTGATGGGAGCAGAGTGAGCAGAGGGACAGGGTTCTGTTGCCAGCATCAGAAACAGGGATGGCTTGCCTTCGCACACAATAGAAAGCAGTTGTGTTGGGAGGTTAGGGAGTGTTAATAAGGGAATTAGGGGGAATGCGGGTCACCACTTAAATTTTGCTTATTTTTCCTGGATGAATTTTATCCAATAGCAAAAAGGAATTTTGCAAGACTTTTACCCACCCACAGATTTTCACGAAAATGTCACTGACCAAAGACAGCTTTGAATTTTGTATGAATTGACTCATTTCTCCACAGGCATTTTGCCTGGCAAAATCCAGAGTATTTGCTTTGGCTGGAAGATTGGGCAGTTTGCTTTTTAAGTAACATTGGATTATGGAATACAAGAAAATAAATACAGAGCTGGAGCCATGTCCCCATTCCTCTTTTATGGCCTGATTTATGGGTTCATGGGCCAGTGTTAACCACGTAAGACATTTCTTAAGGAAAAGTAAATTCATTGTAAACTGTGGAAGAAGTTTTTTAAAAATCACATCCTTCATTTTGTTATTTTGATAAGACTTGGCATTGAGGTGATGACCACATTTATATGACCACAATTATATGACCAGAAGAGACCTTAGGAAAATATTATCTAAGTATAACTATTAGTTACCACTTCACAACCTTCAAATTGGCAACAATTAATAAATTCTCATAATGTCAAGTATTGGTGAGGATATAGAGAGTGAGGAATGGTTTAATGTTGCTGGTGAGAGTAAATTGGTGTAACCACTTTGGAAAACAATTTGGGAACATCTAGTAAAGATGAAAATGAGCATATCCAACAAAACCCTGTCTATGTGTCTACACTAGGGAAATTATTGTATATAGTAGTGGGGCCACATGCAAAAAGATGCTTATTGTACCTCTGCTTTAAAAAAAAAAAAAGTAAATAACTGCCCATAGATGAGGTAAATTGATAAACCATGGTTTATCCATAATGAAATATTATAAAGGAGATTAAAATTAATGAACTATAAATATCTATCTCTATAGATGGATAGATGGATAGGTAAATATCAACGTGGCTACAACTCAAAAAACAAATGAAAACAACTGAAAAAGCAAAGAAATGAAAAAATTAAATTCAGAAGGATATATACAGTATAATACAATTTATATATATTCAGACACACACACTAAGCAATATTATATAGTTGTTGCAGATACATAATTACTTGGTTAAACAGTGAACAATAGGCAGGATAATCAGTAACCTTTGAATAGTAGATACTTATTAGAGAGGACAAAGTTAAGAAGAAATGGGAGGGTTATTTTGCCTAATCTTTTTTCCAAGAGTGAGAAAACTGAAACAAATATGGCAAAATATTAATTTCTTTTTAGCTTGATGGTAGTAATAGAGGTGTCATAGGAATCTTAAAATATTTTTAAGTATTGTGCGATGCTGCCGGTTTGAAATATTTTATAACTGTAAGTAGAGATTTTTACCTAAAAATAAAAGGAAATCAATGAGTATAACACTCCCCCTCCCTTTTATACATAACTTTTTTTTTTTTTTTTCCGGGAAAACAAAGCCTGGAGAAATTAAGTGATTTTTCTTAGACTAGTAAGTTGTTGGGCTGTTGCCTACTGAGCACATGCAAGGCAGTGCTTTTCAACCTTGGCTGACATTGGAATTGCCTGAAAAGCTCTATAAAGGACCCATACCTGCATCTCATCCCGAGTCTGTGATGTAATAGGTCAGGGGTGCAGCTTCCTGGGTGATTTTAATGCGAAGCCAAGGGTTAGAACCAGCACTTTAAAAGCTTCCGCGTGCTGACCTTGAACTCTAAGTAAGTGAAAGTCTCCTCTGTCCTTTCAGTTAAGGTACGGGGAGCCAGTGTTTTGTAGCGAGTACATCTTCATTATCTCCAGTGTCCTGACAATGATTAGGGTAATTTCATGTTCCCCTGGAATAAAATTCAGAGACAAGAAAGAAGATAATTAAGCAACTCTGGTGGTGACAGAAGGCTTTCAACCAAGGGTCTGCTTTCTCTACAATCAATAGTCAAAGGTTGGGATGGGGCTGTGCTGAGCAACCTATGTCATCGCCACCTCCTCACCACCCCAAGTTAAAAGTGGAGCTGACAAATCTGTCACATTGTTCCCATTTTTCAAGGTAACGTAGAGTGTTCTGTCTTCCAAATACAATGCAGCCTTTCTGCTTTTAATATAAAACGATCTTCAAAACATTTTTGCTACCAGGGATATTTCTGAAGAGTTGGTAAATTACCAAAATATTGAATTTTCCCTTTTATCAAATCTGCCTGATGTGATTAAATAAATAAAATTAACATTAATATCCTCTTTGTCTCTTGAGGCTGAAACACCACCAGCGAAACATCTGGTAAAGATCAGAGAGAGTGTAGCTTCCAAGTCTGATCGCATGAGGCATCATTCTGTCAAATAGTTAACGCAAGCTCAGTAATTTAAAAATAAAAATACAACTGAATTGCAAGGTTTTTCCTCCCAATGATTTTACATCAGAAAGAGATACTGGCATATTTATCTGTGTGTATACATGTTCAGCATGCCGTAGACATATATATGTCACCATAAATTACAAAGCCTTTAGTACAGGTAAATGCAAACTGCAGAAATCCTCATCAGGTGGGGCACTGACCGCAGTCTGTGAGGCGCCTGTCAAATCAAATTTCACATCCCAAAATGCAGGTTAGAGGCCTTCCATTTGGTAGTGGTTTAATTTTATTTCCCTTTAGAAGGCATTTAATCCATTTTACCTGGAGAGCTGGCCTTTCTCTGTCCTGAAAATAAATTCGTAGCAGATTTGGGCAGACGTTTCAAAGCAGATCGTGGTTTCTATTTCTTTGCCCTGCGATTCCAGGATTAATGAAAAACAATAGATAATGAGAGGAATCCTAAGAGGTTAAGCATTTGGAGGCTTTATCCTCATTCAGCAAAATCACTAACTACATGACGGTTAATGTTCCTTTTAGTTCATATTTGTTTTGTGGTTTTTCTCGAATTTCATACCCCGAAATAATGTTTTTAAAATTAGAAAGAATCGTATAAATCTTTGCATGAACGAGCTGATTAGGGGAATATGTTTCAAACCTTTTGAGATTTGCTCACATATAGATTTTAAAGTGTATTTTTCTTCGTTTATTCAGACCGCATCAGTATAAAATTACTTTGGCAATTTATTAGAAACGTCTTTTGTGACCTTTGGAATATTTCTTGATTACCTTTGGTTGTGTTGACATCTTTGAGTCCAGACAGAATTTGAGTGTGTGGAGTGAAAGACCAAACACATTTATTTTTCCAAAAAAGAGGTAGTCTGATTCTCTTTGATCTTTCAGAAGTGTTTTCTTCAAGCTCTGGGGAGAATGATGTGGAAAAGAGATGTTTATTTTTCTTTCCATGCAGATTTATTAGTTTTTACTATAATTACTGAGTTGGGGCTTCTAGACTATCAATAAGACAATGAATGTTCCAACCCCAGGCAGCGGATGTGTGGCTGGCGAGCTCAGGTGGGGAGGCTGGGCTTCCCATCTGCTCAGACTGCAGGCAGCCTTATCCAGGGGACAGTTGGGCTGAGTTAATAGGTGTCATCACTCATGGAGGAGGTTGGTGTGCATAGGAATTTGGTGAGAAAAGGAATGAGACCCTGCGTGTTCTTAGTTTACAGTGTTTCCATTTATTTACTTGGGCCACAGATACTGGCCTTGAGTAGGGAGAATGACTAATCCTTTTGAGGGATAATTTTAAAGAAAAAAACAAAACAGAACAGTTAAAGGGAGCCTGGGTGGCTCAGTCGGTTAAGCATCTGCCTTTGGTTCAGGTCATGATCCCGGGGTCCTGGGATCAAGTCCCACATTGGGCTCCCTGCTCAGTGGGGAGTCTGATTCTCCTTCTCCTTCTGCTTCTCCCCCCGCCCAATGCTCTCTTTCTCTCTCTCAAATAAATAAATAACATCTTTAAAAAATAAAAATTTAAAAAAGTTAATTTGCTACATTGTTGAAAAATTAGAAAATAAGATGACTGGCTGTGTGCAGGACTCATTATACCATGCTCCAAACTTGGGGTAATGGTATAATTAATTAATTATCTAAGTAGGGATACTTCTGAGACTTTTGAAAAGGGTTCTATGTCACCGGGCTAACCTTGTTTCCCAGGCTGGTCCTGGGAAGGCCAAGGGGGTATAGCTTGTCCTCTCCAAAGAGTGTATGCACTGATGTGTCCACCCGGTCAACCATGTTCATTCATTTATTTGGTCACTTAGTATTAGCCATGTGCTGTGCCCTGTCCTGGGAGCTGGGGGTTACAGAAATACATGAGACATTTCTTTGAGGAGCTTACAGTCTTCTGGAGTTGATGTATAAATAATTAATTTACACAAGAGTGAAACAAGGGCTTTGTAAGAGGTCTGTGCAAATTGTTTTCATGCGGAAACAAGGGAAGAAGCTTCCAACTGGGCAGGCTTCTTGGAAAGGTGACTGCGTCTTGAAAGAAGACAGCAGTTCTTACAGAGAAAGGGAAGGAGGCCGTTCAAGTGGAGGACCACAGTATGTGCTGACACAGTGGTGTGAAGAGAGCCGGGGGAGGAAACAATTCCCAAGTAGGGACATGGTCCAACGCTAGGCAGCAGAGGGAAGGGAGGCTGGCAATCTCCCTTGGACCAACAGCAAAGGACCTTTACTATCAAATAAGTGTAGTGTTTTGAAAATTAGAATCCCAAACTTAGTTAATTCCAAGGCAAATCAAGTTAATCCAAAGATAGAATCTCAGGAGGCAGTGCCACTGAGGTAGCAAGCGCTGTGCTTTCATGCTTGTGAAATGAAACTGTGCCTTCTCCCGAATCATCTCATTGTCTCTTCAAGTTGAGAGTTTAATACTTCGTCAGACTGTATCTCTCGGCCTCTACCACATGAAACACAGTCTTCTGAGGCCAGGTGATCAGCCAGGGAAACACATAAGTGAAGACAAGCATGAAAGCAATTTCTGTGGAGAACTTTAAAGGAGAAAAAAAATCTAAATCTGGGAGAGCCTGCATCTAGACCAAAGCTATTGGATCAGTTGTGTCGAATGATTAAGATGTGGACAGAGGCCGCATACATTATCCTGTGTATGAGTAGCCTTCCATTAGTTAAATATTTCCTTTTTATAATCTGTAAAGAGAGTGGAGTACTATTAAACAGAACTCTGGATGGATGTTCATTATGCTGAGCCTGTCGGCCCTTTTTTTT
>ML099957.1:22459-66714 GCA_003697995.1 Taxidea taxus jeffersonii | reverse complement strand
TTTTCAAAATGAAACAAAACGAAACAAAACAAAACAAAAAATAAAAAAAATAAAAAAACCCAAAAACAAAAAAAACAAAATGAGAGATTATACCTATGCTGGAATAAGATTGAACATCTGAAATATTACACTACAATCAATGTCTGCTCTACTTTTTGCTTCTAACTTTTTGCTTATGACTTCGAATCTTAAAATTTTACTTTCTTGATTTCTATGTCCACTTTACTTCTTTGGTTCTATGGTTTGGTTTTGTTTTTTTCTCATTGGCTGACTTCTGGTGGTTTAGAAATTTTTTTGTTTTATGATTTCAAGGGTTTTTCTCATGTCACAAGATAAAATTCTCAGTTTTCTCATATAAAATAACATGAGATCTGGAATACAGAGAGAAGCATGATGCTTTGAAGGGTATTGACATCATCTTTCTTCCAGGAAAAATTCCATTCATATGTGACCAAAATCAGAAATATATTTCATTTTGTCAGATAACACTACCTTACCAGATGAATAAGAAGTAACATTGGGGATAACTCAGGGATAAGACGCACAGCGAAAGGCAAGCCCAAGAACCTGCATGCACTCATCTAAGTTGTTCCTCCCTGACTGGATTCAGAAAGGAATGGAAAAATTAGAGTTATAAGTACCCATAGAGATGAACCACCACATCTTCCAGACGGGAGAACTGAGACCCAGAAAGGCTGAATGACTTGTTCAAGCTTCTGGAACCGGAATTGAGTTCTCTGTGATCTTATTCCAATGTTCCTTGCACTACACCATTCTACTTCCATATTTCCAAACCTTACCTTTTTAGATGTCTTATGTAAGGAAATAATATTAAAATTAAGTCAGGTGCTCGTGCTTAGAATATTCACATTTATTTTCCCACATTTCAGGGCATTGGTTATGCTAAAGTAAAGCAAATAAATAAATAAACAAATAAATAAATTTTAGGGATCAAGAATAATAAATTAATTTACATTTTGGTGTGGGATAACTCAAATCTTGCTATCATAGGATTAACATAAGGTAAAACCCTTGCTTATGGGTTTAGTCTAATTTGCCTACCCTGAGATGCAGCAATACAAGTACAATTGCTTTATTATGGTTCACAGTAGTTATTCTTGCTCTAATACATGTATATTGTTGTTATTTAAACATATATATACTTATAAATGTCCTATAATCTCCAAATTTAAGAAAAAGACCTTATTCCTGTGTTATACCCCAGAGCACTCTGGTCAGAACTCTGAATGGAAATAATGAACTCTTGTTACAGTAAAACCCAACCTACAAAAATGTTCCCATTGAAGCTCCATAAAGAAATAGATTAATAGCTATCTGAGAATTTTTGAGTAAAGATAATTTTTTGTGTTCTGAAAGTATTTGCTTATCACCTCTGTCTCATTCAAATATTTGCCTTGATTCAATGAAATTGGTCTTCCATCCAGAGACCCTCATGATGGTTCCTGAGTTCTAATACTAGATGTTGCACCAATTATTTTTTTTATTGTGAAAGGTGTTGAAATTGGAGTAGTGCATTCTTTGTTTCCAGAGAATTTGAAACAAATCAGTTTTTGATTCTAAGAACACATTACATCCAAAACCTTGAAAGTCTTTGCATACTAGGCATTTCCCCATGGGAAATCCTTGCAAACTAGTACTTATACATAATTAAGCATGTGGTTTATAATAAATATTATAGCTAAAATGGGAGGTAGAGATGATGGTTATAAAAGTAGCTATGTTTGCAAAAGCAAAAGTATTCTTTACAGTAAATGGAAAAATGCTGGCATGGAAAAAATTGTGTTTATTTTGTATATATTTTTTAGTGTCACTCAACAGTATAATCTTATCTTTCTTACAGTTCCTACATTCCTTTAACACATTTATATGCATACAATGTCATTCATAAAGATCATTAAAATTGTTTTAATATATTTTACACTTAAATTGATTTTCCCACTAAAAAGGCAAGTATGTTTGATGATAAGGATACTTTTGCAATCATTCAGAATTATTTTGTGCACCATAAATAATGGATCTAGAGATCAAATTATCAGATTTAATTTTAGGAATTCACATTATTCTAAATAAACTTTAACATCTCGTTTTTGAATAACAGAGTAACGACTTGATAAACAGAAAACAGAACAGAGTGAAAATGATGTTAGCAAGATAGCTTGGCAGCAAATCCCAATTCTCACTTGTTAAGTGCTTTGAACATCACAGCCAATAGCACCTAAATTTTGAAGGAACATCAACAGACTACAGAGGCATTACAATATTTTGAGTAAAGATATGAGTGACGTTCGTGGCCCAGAAACGTGATCTGGATCATTACAAATGTGAAGTTAAGCACTTCCACAATGACATCCCACATTTTTAGCTTCATAAAACCAAATCTACACCTACTAATAGCTGTGGTTGGCCATCTCTGAGGCAAGAGAAGATCTTACAATAACAAAAACTTATTAATCCCTATAAGTCATAGAGATTATTTTTGAGAAATTTAGGTCATCTAGTATAGTAGGTATGATGACAACCATTTCTTATCTATCTACACAGGAAATGTGTTAGTAATATCTCCTTTTCACATGAAACTATTCAAAAGAATTCAGCCCTATGCATTATTTATAATTAACTATTAACAAATTGTTGCTTAAGGTAAAATAATTTCTGAGGGGAAAAAAAGCCTTTAAATATATACTCTAGAAACTTAAAATCATCTGAAGGGAGCATATCAAGCAAATAGTATTTTACTCTTTCACATTGTATAGGCTGTCCAAATCCAGTCATTTTCTCCCAATTTTTTATTCTGTGTCTTAGGGGGAAATGCATTTTCACTGTAGCCTTACAAAATTTTATTCAGACCAAAAATGAATATCTATTTCATCCATTGTATATTTTCCTCTCTGTTCTCTACTTTTTTGGTCTGGCATAATTTCCTGTACTTCCAATTTCCAATGAAATTTTTTGTAAGTTTTCCATGATATAGGCACACATTTGGGATATGTCTAAATATTCTGTCAAATTACATACAAAACTAACTTTTATATTTAAAGATGACACTATTGATGGCATAACTTTCACACACTAAAGAAAACAGAGATTTGTCATTTTCTGCTTTAAAACTCGGTTGTTACTCTAATTATTATCACTCTTCAGTTCTTTTATATTCACAATTTTTTTAGCCCTCACTTCTCAATATTTTTATGCATCTATCATGGTATTTATGGTGTTAAAATGCTTCTGAGATAAACTAATAAATCTCTCCACCAAACAAATCCCTGGTTGAGGACAAAATATCATCTTTTTTGACTTTCTATCCCAAGCAAAGAACTTGGTATATAGTAAATATGAGTAATAATGGTTGGGTTAAACAAGTATAGCTACTTAAGATAACTTAATTGACTTCACAAGTCTAAATCAAAGAGCCTACCTGCAGTGATATTTCTGGTTACTCTAGAATCTATGAAGACAATTGAGTTGACCATATCATGTAGGAGAAAGTATGGAGCATGGGGGGGAATTACCACATATTTTGACCTCTATTTTTTCACACAAGTGCAATCTTATAAAAGATGTAATGTTGAACAAAAACATGAAAGAATCATGCAAAAGTATAAGCATATCGGTAGAAACAGGGTGGTGGATGCAATTACACAGTAGCCAGCTTCAGACCCATTGTTTGAAGGCTTTGTGTACCTTAGATAATTTTTCAGTGCTGGCTGGTGACAACATTCTTTCTGCCTTCCTTTCTCTCTCAACCAATTCAGTAATTCCATTTTCACCCCAGATGTCTGATCCTTTTAAGGGGCTGGGGAATGAGAGGCAAAGAGCAAGACCTAGGGCAATCACTTCAATTTGTCATCCCCTAGACCCATCTGAGGGTCATTCCCATGGAAAGAGGGGAGATGAATGAAAATGTAGTGAAAGGGTTTTTGTGTGTGCATGTGTGTTTCCATTTGATTCAACAGAGAGTTCTAAACTTTGTCTCATACCAGTACATTTTATCACATAATCAGAATTAAGCTCATCTCAAGCCCTGTTCTGTGGGTAGGACACATAGTAGTCTCTTTACATTCCAAAACCTAATTTTCTGTTTTGTGAACTCCTGATAGTGTCCACAAGGGAGAACACACATCTTTTTCTTTTCGTTTTTTCCCCCAAAATTTCCTAGAGATCCCCAGATCCCTTTAATTTCAGTAACTTTTCTCACTCAGTAAGGGAAAAAGATCTCTTTGGGGAAAATTAGGCATGCTCTTCCTGAAAACTGTCAAAATAAATAAAATATTTAAGGTCACAGACTCTTTGTGGTTTGATATCTGTCCTCATGAGTCACTGAGCAATCCCCAAACATCACAGGGGTGTCCCTTGTGAGTCCTTTCTAGTTGAGAAAGATGCAGATTTTGTGAGTGACACTAGCAGCTCCATCGAATTCTGCCAGTCAGAGACCTCATGAATACACAAATAATAGAAGGGACATCTCCTTTCAGTCCCAGAAGATGGATCTCTAAACTCAGTGCTTCCCACATGCCGACTTTTCATTAATTCTTCAGTTGTTAAACATAATACCTAATCATGGAACTTTCTCAATTAACTATTTCCATTTGAAATTCTGTTTATTTTAGTGATTTTTAAAATATAGTAGAGATATTTCCAAGTAAGCATGAGAAAAATCACACTTAATAAAAAGTAAGCTTAAAGTTAGAGTAAGTTTGAATATTTTTTCTCTCTCTGCCACAGGTCTTAACTTTCCAACCTTGCCTTTCTGTGGGTAATTTAAGCCAGAAAGTCACTGAGTTTTGAGCAACGTTTTATTGCAAAACTTGATGACCGTCTTTATATAGGTTTTATTTTCTCAGAATACAGTCCACACATGCATTTTCTCCTATTATACCATATTAACTGCACATAATCTCTTCACTAATGTGTATATATGACCATTTATTTACTTCCTAAGAAGAAGCTGTATCCCCTCCAAAGGTGAAACCCCCTTCATACTTTTTATCATAAAGTCTTATGTACTCATGTTTTAAAAAAATGCTTCAACAGAAAATGTCCGCCCAGGTGCCAAGGCTCAGTGGGTTAAGCCTCTGTCTTCGGCTCAAGTCATGATCTCAGGGTCCTGGGATCGAGTCCTGCATCAGGCTCTCTGCTCAGCAGGGAGTCTGCTTCCCCCTTCTCTCTCTGCCTGCCTCTCTGCCTACTGGTGATCTCTCTCTGTATGTCAAATAAATAAATAAAATCCTTAAAAAAAAAAAAAAGAAAAAGAAAAGAAAATGTCCTCCCTTACATTACTGGTCAGGGTGGTGCTCCTAGCTTTGTTTCCTCCTATGCCATGCATCTCAAAGGGCACTACCAGAAGGAAAATCCTAGTAGATGGACATGCTTTTTTGGATGGTGTTTTTTTTTTCTTTTTAAGTAGGAGTACAACATGACCTGTTATAGAAAACAAAAAGAAAGAGTGGGGTGGGGAAAGCACAACAAGCAGCTTTTCCTTCCGAGATGGTCCACAAGCATCCTTCTTGCATGTGCTTTTGGTTGCTAGTTCAGCTTTTCTTCCAGAGGTCATTTACGGAGTGTTGTCAATTTGTGCTAGGTGCTTTACAGAGTCCTTCCCTGTCTACTGAACTTCAAACTCAAATAAAAATTAAAATAGTGAAGCCAAAAGTAATGTACAAAATTGAATGGCCAAAACTTTTTTTTTAGCATCTAGTGTTAAAAATTTTATTGTGCAGATCAATTTTTACAGTTCACTCCCTGCATTTATTGCCCTTTCCCTCTGTACACAAATTTATCATTTAGTTTATAAGACGTATTTTGAAGGGAGCCATCTTGTTTTGATTATGGTACATGGAAGGACCAAAGGTTTGTAACCTCACCAAAGATATTGGTCTCCTGGTACAAAACCACACTTTATTTTATTAACTTGTCACAGAAATCAAAATAACAGTGCCAAGAATACCTATATATATGCAGTAAAGATATGTCTCTAACACTACTGATTAAAAATAAATATATCAGTAGTGAGAATGTGGAGAAATGAGAACTCTCATGCCTTGTTGATGGATGTGTAAAATGGTACAGGTTCTTTTGAAACTACTTTGGTAGTTCCTCATAATGTTAAGCAAAGAGTTATATGACCCAGTAATTCCATTCTTAGGTGCAAGCATACCTTGTTTTATTTCACTTTGCGTTATTGCTCTTCACAGATACTGCATTTTTTTTTTAATTGAAGGTTTGTGGCACCCCTACATCAAGAAAATCTATTGGTGCCATTTTTCCAACAGCATTAGCTCTCTTTGTGACTCTGTGCCACATTTTGGTAATTCTCACAATATTTCAAATTTTTCAATTATTGCTACATTTGTTATGGTGATCTGTGATCAGTGATCACAACTCACTGAAAGCTCAGATCATGGCTAACATTTTTTAGCAATGAAGTATTTTAAAATTAAAAAGTAAGTAATTAAATAAAGCTTTTGTTATGAGAAATGATCCAGGTGAATGATTTCCCAGAAATAAGGAAAGTTTATATGCATAGATGAAGTAAACAAATATGTGGATTCTGCTGATGAATTATTTCCACAGATAATTAAATTATTCACTCAACTAGGTGCCTTGGAAGACAATATGATGCAACTCTCATGATTTACCGTAAGTTTTAAAGTTGACAATAAGTAAAAAGACTAACTGGTATACCCTGAATTTCAACTTTTACCTACTGATTTTAGATACGTTTTTAGGTCATTCTTTGAAAAATTGCAACATGAAATGATGAAAGTATAGAGAAGGTCCTAAACAGCGTATTTACCAGCTAACTGTCTTATTGGGTAGTCTGCAGAAGTTCCAAAGATTTTTTATTTTAACCTACTAGGTTTGTTTTTCTTTTCTGATTCATCAAGGGAAGCCACATAAATTACTATTACATTTTAATGTGGACGTTTTTAAGCATTCCATATTAAATAACAAACTCATTATCAATATTAGCTAATCCTTATTGATTATTCAGCATGTGCCAGGCACTGTGCTAGATACCTCATTTATATTATCTTTTTCAAAGAACTATTGGTACTTTATGGTCTCATTTTATTATCACCATTTCAAGGATGAGAAGATTAAGAAAATTATCCAAGATACAAAACTAAATTCTTAGAGGAGTAGGAAATGCCTTCAGTCCTACGACAAAAAATTTCTTTGAGGAAAGGCACTGAAAATGTCTTACTCTTTCTTTCATACACAGATAGAACAATGCTGTATAAGATCCCCAGGAAAACTAAGACTTGAAAGGATGAAAATGAGAGCTAGTAAGAAATCACTCTGAGCTATATACGGAGCAAGCTTCTGTGCAATTCCACTATTACTTCTCTGACCAGAGACTTTCAAATACTCTTGTTATGATCCATAGCATAAATACAATTTATGTGGTGATGCCATATACTCATACACTTGTATTCACACATACACTTTCTATTAACTGAACCAAGTTTTTTTAGAGAAATACTTAGCCTTACTTAGATTATGCTTCCTGATATTTCATTCTATTGTATTTCTTTAGCAAATGTTTGTCAAGCCCAACTTAAATCAACTTCATGATTTTATGGCCATAACTTGAAAAACAGCTCATGTGAACTTCAGAGGGTGTTGTATCTTTGAAAAGGACTTTTTGTATTTTTGAAAAGGACTTTGAAAAGGGCATTCAGAAGTATTTTTTCTTAGGAATGATGCTTTTTTTCTTGTCAGAAGTAAAACAATAAGGAGTGAAGTATATGGAGTCTTCAAAATATATTTTAAATATTTTAACAGGTAAAATAAGAGACCTGGCTGTACTCTTTATACCTCATGTCTAAGATTTTATGCCAAAGGTCATACAAATACAGCAAATGAAAAGCCTAACACACAGATATGATGGTATCACTCTCCAGTTTAAAGTTCTTCAGTTTCTTCCTATAGCCTTTAAAATAATATTTAAACTTTGTTATGGAAACATGGGGCCCTTATGCTCTAGTTTCTAACTACAAGCCTATCTTCATCCCCTTCATATCTTACCCACCTTTCAATTGAATAACTCCCAGCTCCCACAAGAGATCCCACACACTATCTTTGCAGATCCTGTTCCATCGCTGTGGCGTGTCATCCTTCAAATGTAAGCCCAAATGCCATCTACTCAATGAAAATGTCCTTCAGCTCTCCCAATCTCTCTCCATACATGTTTCATATAATATAATCATCTCTCTGAATATATTACCTTTTCAACAATAAATTTCAGGGGATGAAGAAGGGTTGTACATAATCTTTGACCTAGACTATTTTGGACTTGATTTTTTGGACCAAATATAATTCCAACATTTAAATATCAACTAAATCTATGTATTTATAACATTAAAGAGTCATGACTTTATACATGCATGTCTTTAGGCTTTTATATTTCATTACTATCTTAATCAGGGAGATGGAAAATATTCCTGTTCAGGTTATATTTTTTAAGTCATTAGCTACCAATAACAAGTAGTTAAATAGGAACATCTGCAATTCACAGTTTGCCAGGGAAACTGTATTGGATTCATTCATTATGAACTCCACCTTGATATACTGATGAACTGTTTGAAACCCAAGAGCTCAAACAATCATCAAGGACCAGGATCTATAGCAAATTGCTTCTCCATAATTACAGAGATGTAACTTTAGAAATAAGACATTGTGAACATAATCCTTTTATAATAATGCTTTTGTTTACATGTTATAATGAACTCTCCTGGTGGCCTGCCTGCATCCCATTACCAGCTGGTTGAAAGCAACTTCCATCACTCTAAGTGTTGTCTGTTAATTGCTCATAACCACCCCTTCTTGGTAGAATTTCCCTTGGCTAAACAGAAGCCACCTCACTAAAGATGTTATATTTCCCTGCATGCTGATGCAGCCTTCAAATAGCTAATAACTTACTGACTTGGAATTACAAAAGTTGGTTCCCTTTTTCCTTAAGGTGAAACAATCTTTGTAGAATAATTCATCTTCCAGTGCTCCCAGAGACCATATCTTTGCTTTGTTTCTTCTCCTAGCCATTTTTTTTCAAGTTTTTATTTAAATTCCAGTTACTTAACAAGCAGTGTAACATTTGTTTCTGGACCCCTAGCCAGTCCTACTTCCCTGTTCCTTGTGTCCTGAGACCATTCACTTAATGAGTGACATGCACCCAGATTCTTTGGCTCTGCTTCAGAGAAACTCAAATGAAGAAATGTGCTCCTTGTGTTTTGTTTCCCAGCAGTTACTGTATAAATAATAAATTAGTATGTTTTCCAATATTCTTGAAAAAATAGATTTTCATTCTACTATAGTAGGTACGCTAAAAGGTTTGTGTTGTGTTGTGATTTTCTTTAATAAGATTTCCCTTTATATATACAATTTTACCCTATTCCTATGAAATGGTCTTTGGTTTACTATAAAGCTCTCTGGTAGCATAGGCTAACTGTCAGGGTAAAGGGAAACCAAATGCACTTTTAGAAGCCATGTTAACATCTTATAATCATCAAAAAATTAGATAGGGAAGTGAATATGATTTCACTAGATGTGCCTTTGTCCTCATGCACATAATGGCACAAGTTTCTATTGTATAATTACCCACCAACTGTCCAGCACCATAAGAGGATGTAAAGTATTCCTATTTAACAACAACAAACAAATGAAAAACAGAGATCTGTTTCTGCTTTCAAAAATTTTATGCAATTTTATCTCTTATATCTTGTTTTATAAATGCTTGTTTGAAAACGGTATTAATAAGAATAAATGTCCATTGTTACTTTTCTAACTTTATTTTTTTGGTAGTATACTCTGCCTTTTGGCTAAAACACAAAATCAAAACACACTTTTTCACAAGATGGGATCAACCATAAGAGACTCTTAATCCCACAAAACAAACTGAGGGTTGCTGGGGAGAAGGGAGGTGTGGAGAGGGCGGTTGAGTTATGGACATTGGGGAGGGTATGTGATGTGGTGAGTGCTGTGAAGTGTGTAAGCCTGATGATTCACAAACCTGTACCCCTGGGGCAAATAATACACTATATGTTAATAAAAATAATTAATAATGCAAAAAACAGACTTTTTCCTTTTTCACACTTGCTGCAATCCTTCACAAGGTATAATATTTGCAGAACATTCCTAGGAGTTTAGTGTGAAAAGAATGCTAGAGCAAGCTGCTTAAATTCTAGCAACAAAATCAGCTCTTCAGTTTAAATGACAATCAGACTTAAGTATATCCATCACAGAACCAAATTATGAAGTGTTAATGACCTCTTTAGCATCCAAGAGCCTTCTACATTAAAAATGCCACAATGTTGCTAGAAGACAACTATAAAATACAGGGCTATTTTTAAAAAGGTTTATTTATTTATTTTAGAGAGAGAGGTTGTGAGCAGGAGGAGGGGCAGGGGGAAAGAGAATCATCAAGCAGACCCCCAGCTGAGCGAAGAGCCCAACTGGGGGCTTGATCCCAGGACCCTGAGATTATGACCTGAGCCAAAATCAAGAGTCAGCCACTAACTGACAGAACCATCCAGGTCCTCCAAAATATAGGACTATTTTAAATAAATATAGATATTTAAGCAATTTATGGTAACATTAATCCACAAATTAACTGTAGATTTTGCCTACAAAGATATTGGATATTTATTTCATGAACTTAAATCAGGGAATCCTCATAAGCACCATACAAGAAACTGTTTTCTGGAATACTGGTGCTTCTGCATGTGAACATTCATCCATACCCTGGTAAAGGCTGAGGATACACAGGTGTTTTCATTCGTCAAAACTCAGAAAATAATACACTGTAGATTTGTGAACTACATTATGTGCAAGGTTTACTTTTTTAAAAAGGGCCCTGATAAAATACTGAATGATATTTAATGATACATATATTGAAGTATTTAGGGAAAATGTGCATTTTGAAATATGTAAAGAAAGAGGAACTGAGTAGAGAACAGAAGAGTGGCTAGAGTGGTAGATAGGTAATAAAGCAAAAATAACAAAATGTTAATTGCAGAATCTATGCAGTTAGTATGAGGATGTTCAAATGCAATTCTTTCAACTTTTTTGCATGCTTATACATTTTTATAATAATAACATTAGAGGAACTTTTTTTCTCAAGCAAATGGGAACTATGATATGTTCCCGTACATTAAGTTAAAATCTTCTTTTAAAAGCATAGATTTTACCTGGGAAAATTAAAGCCAATCATGTCAGAACACTGTCTTGGAATGTTTGAAAAATGAGTTTAACATTTTCTAACTAATATATTCACATCAGCTTTGAACCAGAATTATACTGAGTGGCTTTTCATAGCATTAATTTGACTATATGGCCCCAATAAAACATAACTTAAGAACAAATTGAAATATAAAAATAATCTTACATAGCTGTCAGTAAGTATATTTTTATACTACAGTTGATATATTTACTCTGACATTATTGTTTATCTTTTGTTATAGGATAAATAAAATGAGTAGTTATGTTTATGACATTGAAAACTCATACTTTTCCAATGTGAGAGAAGAAGATACATATATAAGATCTATGAGGTAAATTAAAATCTTATAATCCTGAAAGTGAACTGGAAAATTATTAAACTCACAATGAATTTTTATCAATGAGATAAGTCCACTTATCTTTTAGGTCTATCTACTGACTGATTAGCCTAGAAATATCAAACAAAATGATAACAGGAAGTACCCTGGAGTTATAAATTTGGTTTCTAAATGCCATCATTCACTAAAAGGAACCAGAACTTCTTGGAGAAATGGGTGTTTTCCAGTTGTGGGTGGGTAATATACAGAATCAATCTAGAGCATCTTGTCCTACTAGAGAGCAAAGAAGCTTTCATATCCCACAAGATCCCAAGAGATCCAGGAAGCAGTTCAAAGAGGCACCCACTATCTGAACACAAGATAATTTAAGCATCAATAGTATCGATGACAACAATGAAGCAAAGCACACCTGATATCTTTACACACATGCATTTATAGTGATACTGAATAGTGATACTGTCAATAGAATAGACAACAACATGGTCCAGATGTTAGAATTAGTACAAAAATATTTTTAATGCAACTTTTACAAATATAGTTCAAAAACTTAAAAAAATATGATCATAATGAGTCAATGAATGTGGGATCTCAGCAGAGATTAAAAATCTAAAATAAAATTTAGAAGTTAAAATTATATCTGAAATGAAAATTTCATTAGCCTGAGAAGAAACAGAAATTATCTCCCAAAATTAATTTTTTAAACAGCTAATTTTGATGGATGTTAAGGAAACCAACTCATTACTTAAGTAAAGTGGTATATAAAGTAGTAACTGATCAAAACAAAAGGGTAAATAAAGAAAAAAAATCGAAGCTTAATCATGCCTTTTCTCTACAAACAGTACTTCAGGGTAACCAAAAAAGTAATGAGGAGAAGTTTTTCTTTGTAGAACTTCTCTATTTAATGGCATAAAAAATAATAGAATTAGAATATCTTATTTATAGACCTCCGATTAAAGAATTCATCTAAGAAGTTATTATCCTGACTACTATAACCAGCCTGGATTCAGCTAGGAAACAAAACCAATTAAGCACTGTAGAACTAAGAAGTTTAATGTAGGAGTTACAGTTCACATTAATGTAAACATAAGCAAGTAGAGTAAAGGTCTGGAAGGCTGCATTCAGGGAATCAGCGAAACAGTTATAAATCACATCAACCTAAAGCACTGATTTAGGAGGGGACGTGGGAGCTTATGAAAATGTCCCAGAAATTGCTGCATCTGTCATGATCATGAAGTACAAGCTCACAAGACATCTGTGATGGTGCAATGTCTGCATACTATGATTACTAAGATCATTATGGAAGCTCCATGTCTGGCTGCCAAAATTGCCAAGAATGACTTTTGTTTTACTTTCATCTACCAAATCATGCAGGAGTTTTTCTCATTTGCAAGTCTTACGAGGAATCATTCAGGGAATGGGGTTCTGGAAAATAGAGTTTGCAGCTTTCAAAAGTGTAGTTAATGCTGCCAAGTTGACAAGAAGCAATGCAATACAGATGCTAATATCACAGAAAGAAAGAGCACCGGAAATCATTTTTGTTTGGGTAAAAAAACACATTATTGTCTATGAAATATTCTTTTCTTTAGAAAAAAAAACTGAATAATCCCTTAAACTTTCACTTTCTATCATAACTCTTAGGAATAAATGTAATAGAAGATATGCTAAAATTTTCCACTTAACTTTCTAAAACATTTCTGAGAAAAACTAAATGAGACATGAATAAATAATGGTACATACCATGTTCATAGATTGAAAGATTAATATTGTTTGGATTCCAATTCCAATAAAAATTCCAAAGTATTTTTTTCCAAAGTATTTTTTTTTATAAGGTGACAAGCTGATACTAAAATTTGTATAGGAATGCAAAAGCCCTAGTATAGTCAAAACATTCCTGAAAAAGAAAAACAAAGTTGGAGGGTTTATACTACTTTATTTTAAGATTTACCATAAAGCTACAATAATTAGGACAATGTAGTATTAACATAAGGATAGCCATAGAAAGCAATGGGACAGAAGAGAAGGTCTAGAGATGTATCTATCCATCAGCAATCAATTCAACAAAGTGAACAAGGCAATTCAAAGGTGAAAAAAAGTCTTTGCAGGAAATGATGCTGGAACAGCTGAATGAATATATTTAAAAAGTGAACATGGACCTCTACTTTACCTTGGGGCTACTTGGGATTTTCTAGAAGAAAATATAGGAGAATATCTTCACAAACTTGGAGTCGGCAAAGATTTTTTACATAACTCTCAGGAAGCAATAACCATAAAAGAAAAACCTGATAAATTAATCTTCATCAAAGCCTTGTTCACTATAGTTACTGCTAAGAAAATGAAAAGTAGAGTCACAAAATGGGAGATAATTCTTGTGGGGCACACATTTGACAAAATGTATAAAAACAAAGTTATGTATAAATATGCAGTTCTTATATCTAAAACTCTAAAACACACTTATAAATATGTAATATAAAAACAACATCGATAAAAACATCGGCAAATTCTTGAACAGACACTTTATCAATGGTGATACACAAACGTCCAGGAAGCATTTGAGAAGTTGCTTATTTTCAGTGGTTATCAAAGAGATACAATTAAAGGTATAATAATTTACCACTGTACACCCACAAAAATAGCTACAATTATAAAGACTGACAAAACTAAATATGGTTTAGTGGATGGAACATGTAGAGCATTTGGAACTCTACTACATTTCTGGCCAGAAGTTAAAATGACACTACTTTAGAAAAACATTTGACAGGTTTTTTTTTTTAAGTTAAATGTATACCTTCCCTTTAAGGAATAAATTAAATTCCTAGACATTTGCCCAAGAAAAATGAAAACACAAGTCCATAAAAACTAACTTACACAAAATGGACGTAGAGGTTATTTTCATAAAGATTCCAATCTAAAAACCACCCAATGTCATTAAATGAATGGATAAGTAAATTGTGTTATATGTATACAATAGAACATTGCTTAGCAAAAGCAAAACAAAACAAATGAAAAACTGACTTAGATAGCAATTTGTATGAATCCTTAAAAACACTCTGTTAAGTGAAGGAAGATGGATATAAAATTGTACACCCTGTGTGATCCCATTTGTATGAAGTTCAAGGAGAGACAAGACTCACCCATGGTGATGGAAATCAAAACAGAGGTTGAAAATTGACTTGAATGATCTGTGAAAAAATTATCTGACATGATGGAAGACAGGCAGAAAAATTTGCTATAGATTCCAAAATAAAATACACCTATGTTAAAGACTTTTATTGGTATAGGAATAAACAAGCAAGCCAATGGACAAACTAGAGAGCATTATATTGTCTTTTAAAAATATTATGTATGTATATATGTAGGTTATAATTTCTAGAAACATTAGCTAAAATCTCAAAAAAGTTATCTCACCAGAAACCCTTTGTACTAAAGAGCACGTTTTGTGTTCTGCTAGTTCAGTGATCTCAAAGATGTCTAAATTCTCCCTTGTGAACATATTTCTTAAATTAATTTAAAATTTTTCTTTAAAAGTGGTTATTCACTGTTTTTGTTGTTTTTTACCCACCTGTTTCCAAATTTATGTAATATATGTCACTTTCGGTAGGCATTCTGGTTTGCCTTGTCTTTATTACCTTTCCACATTTTATAAAAGCTGCCCTTCTTGTTATGTTGGTCATGCTCTCCCAATTGCATGTGAGATTGGTTAATATTCAGGCCCTAGGTTCTTTTGGTCATTTTCCTTAGGCTGCGTCTGAAGCATTTCAGATAGTTTTTAGACCTTCTGTCATTTCATTTCTCAATTTCACTTTTTTCCTCCAGCCATTGCCCACATTTTTTGTTAATTTTCATTTCAAAAATTGCATAATCACAAACTGAATTCCTTTGGATTTCTTCTTGCATTTAGTAGAATGCTACAGTTGTTGTACCCTAATTCAAAGATTCCTAGTATTTCACTCACAATTACCTCCTGCATCACTTTCTTGTCCCAATCTAGGATAAAACATACTCTGCTTCCCTTTCTTTTATGTTAAAAAAAAATGCTTGCTCTTATAAGTGATTATTATACCCCAAATCTCTCCTCTACTCATGGATTATTGAGTTCCATCATGATCCTTATATATTTTTTCATTTTCCCAAAACAGTTTTCAGTTTAAACTCTTTGGCCTGATCACATGCTCCCCGGTACATAACTGTAACAACATCTATATAACTTAAACTAGGAATATTTACACAGTGAATTTGTAGTAATTCTTGTACTTGGCATATTATGATCTCATGGCATTTTTTTATATTTTCCCTCATAGGCAATATTTTTTCCATTTATCCACACTAATTATAATAAAGTTGGAAATATCACCAATCAGGGGCACCAGGGTGGATCGGTTGGTTGAGCAACAGGGCTCTTGATTTCCACTCAGGTCATGATCTCAGGGTGATGAGATTGAGCTCCAAGTTGCTCTGTGTTCAGCAGGGAGTCAGCTTGGGTTTCTTTCCTTCTGCCCCTCCCCCTGCATGCTCTCTCTCTCTGTCTCTCTCTCTAAAAATAAATAAAATAAATATTAAAAAAAGAAATATCTCTAATCATAACACAAAATTATGGGATGTTGGAAGTAGAAGTATATTTACAACTTATTAATTGCAATCCTCTGTTTTAAAAATAAACAACTTAATGCAAATCTCTCCTAAGCCTTTCCACTATAACACTACAAGACTTTTGTCCACTGACAAGTTTATTCATTATCATTTTCAAGTGTACAATTCAGTTATATTTAATGAATTCACAGATTTTGTAACCATCATCACTATCTGTCTTCAGAAGATTGTCATCATTCCAAAAAGGAAGCCTAGGACTTACTATCAATCACTCCATATTTCCTGCCTCTCCAGCCCTTGGCAACTACTAATCTAATTTCTGCCTCTACTAAGTTACCTGGGATATTTCCTATAAATGGAATCATACAATATGTGGCTTTTTGTAACTGACTTCTTTCACTTAGCATGATTTCAAGGTTCATTAATACTGTAGCAGGTGTCAGTACTTCATTCCTTTATATAGCTGAATAATATTCCACTGTATGGATATATCACATTTTGTTTATCTGTTCTTCAGCTGATGGATATTTGAGGTCTTTCCACCTTTTAGCCCCTATGAATAATGCTGCTATGAACGTGTGTGTATAAGTTTTAGTCTGTAAATATTTTCAGTACTCTTGGGAGTATATACCTAGGGTAGAATCACTGTTGTTATATAGTAACACAGTGCTTCACCTCTTGGGGAACGGCCAAACTGTTCTCCCAAGTGGCTGTACCATTTCATAACCCTACCAAGTTGCTCCAGTTTTAAGGACCTCCTGTTTTCATACAGAAGCACTGAATCATATGTCTTTACCACCTTCAGTGTAACTAAATTGTACAATTCAAGGATTATTACCTCTTCCCTTCCCATTTAACTACAAGCAGAGCCATTCTATCATAGCCTTTGTACAACTGAGCCTAGCCTTCTTTCATTTCCTCTAACTTCCCCCACAGTTTTCAGTTCTAAACTTTCCCTGCTACTATTTTAATCTTTAGTGTAATAACCTTGGTACAACATTGATCTGCCTGGAGCCCTTCCTGTAGAGACTCCCCTTGTCCCTAAATCCCTAAGTTACACCAAAGATGAAACATTCTTTCATGAATCACTGTGAGAGTTCAGCATTGAGGCTAAGGTCCCCTGCACTGTCCCACATGCCATGTGTATTGCCAGCCATAAACATAGACATTAAACTGATTTAATGACCTAGCTGAATTCAAAATGAAAATAACAAAAGAGAAATTATGGAATAGACAGTTAAAATTATCAGTCTCTTTCCTTAAATTTAGTTTATACTATTTAGGTAATTACTTAAGGTAACAATAAGGAAGGGGAGAATTACCTGACATTGGAAAGCTATCTCTACTCCAATATTTTAAAAGACACATAATTTGAATGCTTTTCACAGTATTTCTGTTCTGTTGTGTTTTTTTTTTTTAAACTGAAGTTCATGGCATCATGTAATATAGAGAAGACAAATACATCAAATCTTTGGCCAGCTTTCTCACCCACACACGATCTAGGATTTTTCCGGTTTTCAATGACTCAAGTTAATAGGATTCTGCCATTTCCAGTTGGTAGTAATTTTACAGATTCGTGCTCTGACAGGGTCTAATTTTTTTGTGTTCAATATTCAGTTGGGCCATATATTTGTTTCTTTAACTTTTTTTGTACTAAAAATCATATATGTGTTAGAATGCTGAAAAATTTTTAAATTAAATTAAATTTAAAAATAAATAAAATGGAAATCACATATTTGTACACTGTTTTATTCCTTCCTTTTAGCTAATATGTAGCCATAATTTAATTTTTTTTCTTTCCTCACATATTTCAAGATTTTCTCTGGTGTTCATTTTAAGATTTGAGAAGCAAAGAACAAAATGAGAAGATAATAAATATTAGCGTCTCCTAGCAACATGGAAATGTGACTGAATGCCTCCTCAGCAAAGGCATTAACTAGGTCCATGGTTGACCATGGCATGGACACTAGTCAGGGTGGTCCAGACCTGCTTCACAGAACTATGACGATGCTTGAACATTAGTTTCAAATCCAAAGAGCTGTTTTCCTGGAGGTAATTTGGGGGTTCAGATAAGAGGGGAAACTTTCAATAATTGTGTAAAATACCCAAGAAGATCAAGAAAGAAAATTATCCATAATTATCCAAGTTGTGTGCCCTCCATGTATGGTTGGCCTTTTTAATTTCACTTTATTTGTCACCATGCATAGACTATGGTGCTGTCTAGATTTTTATAGATTGGGGAGGAGGGACTGGTATTCTTTAAATTGAAAACCATGGACATATTAACCTTTAGGGACTTGTCACCTTTTTGTTGCATTGAGGATTTACACATCGATTTCCTGCAGTGAGACTCTATTAGATTCCACAAATCTCATGGGTCTGATTTCTGGGTTTCCCAGTCTTTTGCTAGGTGGTTTCATTGCCAGAATAGAGGTAATAGAAAACAAGGAAGAAACAAAACAAAAATAAAAATTACCCTGTTAGGAATTATTATTTGGAGAGAACAAAAAAGCATTAAATTAATTTACCAGTCTCTCAAGATGATGATGGGCTATAGGATACTAAAGAAGAGTCTTAGAAAACTGTAGTTTCTAGAACAAGTGAACATAGTTTAATAATTGTGATGTCCTTATTTATTTTTATAACATAGTTTGAGATTAAACATTTATATTTTATTTTAAATACATTATGATGAGTATATTTAACACTTGAAATAAATTTAACATATAAAGATAGGTATGTAAAAACCCAAATACACACACACACACACACACACACACACACACACTCGTGTGTGTATACATACACACATACATAGATGTATATATGGTAAAGTATCTATAATTAATTTAGCAAAATCAGAATAAAAGGTGTTATTTAATCACCATCTGAAAAAGTACATGTATTTCAGATAGGAGTGATGATCTTTATCCATTAGCTACTGTGTGGTCCCCTTCATAGTGATTTAGGTATTTCAATTCATGTTTAAATGTTTGTTATAAAATGAAAAAAAAAAGGAAGGCATGCCCAGTATAATATGAATATGTTTGTGTCTAAAAATATTCTGAATATAAGAATATTGGGTATTTAGTAAATTTTCCTATCACTTCATTATAAAATGAGTAAGTCCATCCAATCTGAATTTAGTAGTAAACTTTACACCATGTTATTCTACCACCAAATATCATTCACTATCATTTTTCGAAATGAGAGTGAGATATAATACTGAAAATACAGGTGCTCCTGGGAATGGGTCTGTCCAAAGATGATAAAAGTTCTTCCAACCAAGTTTGTCAAGAGCAACACTGTTTCAGTATTCAGTACCAATTAATGTTGCTAATTTTTAAATCCCTCCCTCCCCTCCAAAATGCACATAGAATATCTATTTCTACCAGATTCTGTGAAAGCATGAATTCTTATGTTCAATACCACACAATACCAAAGCAGGTTCTAAGCATTTCTAAATAACCGTCACAATATTACTACATTCTAAAAGGTATATAAAGCATGTACTTCAGAACATCCACATTGCTAAAAGAAAAAAAAAATCCAGTTTTGCATTCTGTCCATATATCATAAGTGAGTGTTACTCATAAAGGATTTGAACTTCCTAAGCATATGTGTCCACTTCCACCATTAAAGTGAATTCAGGTGCTGGGCATGACTGTCTCCAGACAGGCTTTCTTTAAGTAATTGATGGCTGTAGTCTTATTGCCCCATCGAACTATATCTGGATACACTCATGTTGCTTTTACAAGAGTTTCATACAACTCCAGTCTGTAGAACACGTGGGATATATCTCATAGTTTCTTTTATTAATATAAACTATTTTCACTTTCTCCAATGACAAATTGCCCCAAATTAGGTTTTTTACACCTATTATGACTGAACTGATGAGAAATTCATCTGTAGACCACAGCTGTGTATTGCAAGCATTATAAACCCTTGCGGCAAGGAAGTAATTGTTACATTGTCATGATCAAGCAGAAAAAGAGTTGCTTAGTTTGGAGGGAGACAGAAATCCGAGTTTTCAAATTTTTCAAAAAATTTAAAAGTTCATTTGTTGAGACTCAAAATAGCCATTTTAAGCTCTATCCAAAAGCAACTTGCTTCAATATATTATGAGAGTGTAAAAACTTCTGTAGAGCCACTACTTCAAAAGAAAAAGAAAATCTACTCTTATATTATTATTTCAGTATCTACTGAATGCCAGAAACATAGTGAGCATTGTATGTTAAAAAGCAATACCTAGTGAATGTACCACGTCCATGACACAAAGAAGATGGATCTTTGTGAGAGGACAGGAATGTGATCCATACATGCACGGGTTCCATATTTCCTACACTTATTTGCACACACGTTTGCCATTATTCTCACCTGGCATAGTTAATATTGTCTGGTGATTTGCCATAGATGACAACTGCCCTCCCTTAAAATCTATCAAAGGAATAATAATGGCCTGACTTTTGAAAAGTTGCTGACAGGGAACAAAAACATACTAAAAAATTAAATTCAGTACTAACAGCAAATAGGAGCTTTAAACTAGCAATGGGAAAACACTGAGGAAATCACACAAATAAGATTCATTTATTTATTCCATAAATTTGAATAAATTCCATAAAATTGAAAGAAACTTATGCCTCTACTTTTCTGGGCCATTAATGCATGCATTAGAAAGGATTGGATTTGAATACTCTTCATAAGAAAAAAGAACATGACTGGTTACTGTTGATAAATATCACAAAATATAGGGTACAATCAATGCCTAAATTTTATAAATTGCAGGAATCATCTTCACATGTCAAGAATATCATGAGTGAAAAAAAAAGAACACCATGAGTGTTCTCAACACCTAACATATAGTACAAAAAAAAATAGACTAAAGTCCATGAAATAAACATAACAATACAGCAATGTTGTATTCGCTGAATAAATATTCATTATAACAAGATTTCATTCTTATTTTTAAGTATAAGCATGTGACAATGGTCAGTTTGAGATTGTATTCCTATGTGCAATACAGGATTTAGAGTAAAATACATTTGTAGAAATTCTAATATTAAGGGAAACTAACATTTCTCTTAGTCATAGTCAATGTTAATTTTAATCAAAATAGAATGTGTAACAATAAATAATTACTTAGCTTTGTCAATATTAATGTATTAGGAATTATAATTCTTATAACCTTCATGTTTGTCTTATTTTATTTGAACATTAGACAGAATTTGGTATTAAATGTGTCATACACATTTTCTTTAATTTTACTTAAAAATTTCTAAACTTTTTATTAAATTGGTTCATAGAATTTCTTTTTTTAAAATATTTTATTTATTTCTTTTGACAGGAAGCGATCACAAATAAGCAGAGAGGCAGGCAGAGAGAGAGGGGGAAGCAGGCTCCCCGCTGAGCAGAGAGCCCGATATGGGGCTCGATCCCAGGACCCTGAGACCATGACCCGAGCCGAAGGCAGAGGCTTTAACCCACTGAGCCACCCAGATGCCCCTGGTTCATAGAATTTCTGAAGGCAATTGCAATTCATTGACCCTATCTCATGACTCAAAATTCTTTTTTCAGAAATTAGTACCTCAAAAATATTTAAAATCCAGCTCAACTATACTATAAAACATGGAAAACAATTATTAGTTAACATAATAGGCCCAATAATGAATTAGTAAAATTAAGCATTTTTATTTCACTGAATAGTCATTTCAAAAGGAGCATTTTCAATGAAAATTGTAAGTTTAAAATTAGTTTAATGGTTTTGGTCAAAATACAACAAGGACAGGAAGATGGAAATTCTAAGTTAAAAGAACAATTTATTTTACTTTATTGTTTATTATGTTGTTAGCCAGCATATAGTACATTATAAGTTTTTTAAGTAGTGTTTAACGATTCATTAGTTACATTAACAATTTTGTCAAGATAACTTTTTTAAACCAGAATATGAAATTTTTATTATTGTGATTCTTTCAGAATCATGAAGAATCAGACCAAAGAAAATAAAATAAATTCTTCAAGAATGTCAGGTCTGCTTCAGAAATTTTTAGAATAAGATGAATATAAAGAAATCAACAAAACACCACATTCTTTAAAGAAGTTTGCACAGGGCTTCATTAGTATATGAATAAGAAGAAAGAAGAAATCATTTCCTACATATGTTCCAAATAGTAGATAGTATCAAATGCTCAATAAGTATTCCTTGCATAACAGACCAGCACAAGTACTATATGTTAAAAATAAGCATCTAGGATAAAAAAATGCATTTCAATTAGTTACCTTGAAACAAATTCTAGAGGATGATGTGTTATGGTGATTCTCTCTAAGAGATAAGCACGATTAGACCTTGGTGACAAAAGTAAAAGATTCTAGGCTAGAAAAATTTTAAGTAAGGCAAAAAATTTCCCCTCTTAAAGATATATAAATCAAATTTTTAGAATATTTTTAAATCATACTCATAGAAAAGTCTTGAACAAGTTATGGAAATGTTGTATCATAATTCATGGTCTTCTGCCAATTGAGTATTTATTAACCCTTATATAACAGTTATTAAAATATATTCAAATGTGTATAAAGCAAATGAAAATCATTTGGGATCAGCTGTTCTTTATAGTATAAAAAATTTATGAATATGGACTGTAACTGACATAATTTTCAATTCAAAATGATCTCATAAAAATCAAAGATGTAACATTGCATATATTGTGATGTTTAAGTCTGAGCTGGCTAGGGAATTTTTTCCTGCCTGTTGCTGAGCCTGCAAGTGAACTCATTCATGGATGACACAGCTGTCTGCATGTGCCTACTGTTTTGTCTCAAAACTTGTAGTGACAGGTGTGTCTTGTCACTCTCTGGTGTACATTACCAGCCTGCCTCAAGATGAGCTCCGATGTGTGTGACCCTGACAGTGCAGAGTATAATCAAATGCCCTTTGAACTGAGGAAGAGGAATTTATTGCTGTTAACATATTTTACAGTTTAAAGGGTCATCAGCCCCCTAACTTCTGAGGTTTTTTTCCAAGCTTGGTTTTGAATCTATAAACGCAACTGATTTATATCACAGAATTGACATGAAATACGATATTTAGTGTTTCCCTTTATAAATTCCTTATTTCATCTATAAAATATAACAATAAAAAAGAGTTAATAGGATGTTTTTCCTTCCCTTATCCATTTTAGCAAGGAATAAGAGTAAACTTCTGTAATAGTGAATTTTCTGTATTGGAGAAAAAGATGTTTTAAACTTAAACAATTTTAAATATTTTTTTTTATTTATTTGATAGAGATCACAAGTAGGCAGAGAGGCAGGCAGAGAGAAAGAGGGGGAGGAAAGCAGGCTCCCTGCTGAGCAGAGAGCCCAATGTGGGGCTTGATCCCAGGACCCTGGGATCATGACCTGAGCCGAAGGCAGAGGCTCCAACCCACTGAGCCACCCAGGCGCCCCTAAACTTAAACAATTTTAAATAACTGCATTACAATTTCAATCCATTCTATAAGTTCCTATCAGTACCTCCCAAATTGATCTATAAAAATAAAATAGTAAGTGAATTAAATAAGCAAAATATTATTTTGAAATACTATGGAAATCTTACCTCTCCACTTTTTATTTGTTAACATTTTTTTCCCCGAATATGGGAAACTTAAATTTAAAACAATTGCTATTTGGCAAGAGTGTATATATTTTAACTTAAGATCTGGGATTTAAATTAATAATTAATTAGAAGGTAAACATTTTTAAACAAAAAGACTGAAAACATTCCTAAATTCTAACAAGAAGAATAAAGAATAAAGAATAAAGAAAATTAAGTCATGGTGATTCAATAACTTTACATGGAATTGAAATCAGTTGGAACTAAATTAAATGATACATATTTCTTAATCATAACAAAGGATTCATGTACTAGACAGGAGGTGGTTTACCTTAAATTTAGTCAGAAGTCAAACCATATTAATTCTAGTACAATGAGAAGATACTCATTGAAATGGCTACTTAATATTAAAAAGCCACTGAAAGAATACCTTGAACCTATACCATTTTACTTCAGAATACAGGATGAATCTCAAAAATGCATAATATGAAAATATCTGTGTACCTGACAGGTTTCTTAGTCATGAACAACAGAAACCAACTCTGGCTAACTGGAGTCAAATAGGAGTATTGAAAAGATACCAGGTGACTCACAAATTGGCAGGTATGTTGGCAACTAAGGCTAAGAGAACAGCCAGGAACAAAGGGAGGCTAGGTCACGAAGAACACAAGCACAAGCCAGTTCTGTCCTTGGTACAGCCGCCATCGTGTCTTCTCCACTGAGGCCTTCATTTGCTTCCTCAAACAAGGGCATCAGCTTCCATGCAAAAACTCTCCTGCTAAAATCATGCCTTCCTGGTCACTGGATTTGGGTTCAGCCTTGTATTAGTCCAATTCTCCTCAGCTGCAGCTGAATTTAATTGAGTTGAGCAAGTCTTCTCAGACACTGAACGATTTTCATTTTTTCCCCCACCTTTTGGAATGCTTTTGTAGTCAGGGTACCGTTTTCTTCAATTGCCCTTCAATGTCACCGCATTTCACACATGTTCTGCTGAGGTGATTCCATCCATTTTTACAGCTTAGACTCATTCTTGCCTCTAAATCTCTAACTTTGCCAGCCTCTGAATTCCAGACCCTCATCACTCTTTCCTTTTGGTCCACTTCAGCAGTCACATTGGACATGTTTGAAAGTCAGTTTATCATGTTGCTCAGCATTTTGGGTTTTTTTTTTTTTTCCTCTGCTTCCATGTACTTTCTGTACATAGCTTCAGCCTCTGGGCCACCCAGGACCTACCTAAATATGAGTCATTTTTGGTTTCCCCATCTCTTTCACTTTACAAGTTCAAATGGTGGTGACAGTGGTTAGCTATTATCATCTCTTCCTTCATTATTCCAGGAGCAGAACTGTCCCTATGTTGCATTACTCTTCAGGCAAGTGCTGACTCTGACCAGAGTAACATATTGAAGAGTGACCACTTCCCACAGTGAAGCAATTGAAGTCCTTCCCCACAAGGGTTCACAAGGAAGCTACAGGAAGTAGATTCCTTTCCTTTCTGACTGTAAATCTGTGGAAACATGAGGCCAAAACATTCTACAGACATATCCCACTGTCCTATGTACAGCACCTGCCTGTCTACTGTAAGAGAAAATAAGGCTGTTATGTGAAGGGAGAGAGAGATGAGAGGTGGAGAGTGATTGACAGATCTGGTGTGCCCAATTCCAGGTACACTCCTTTCCCATCCAAGGTTCAGTTACTGAGATTTTTTTTCCCTCCTTTTATACTTAGAATGACACTACTAGACAAATTTTCCCACTCATAATTTAGTGACGTCACTGCTTGCTTGATCTCATTCTCCATTACCTACAGAATAAAGACCTTGATGTGACACTTAGTCAGCTCTACACAATCTGGACCTAAAATTTTGTCTCCTACAAGTCTTTCCTGTCCTCTCTTACGTTATAAATTCTGGCTTCTTTTCACTTGTTATCTCATATACCCATTAAATTTCCACCCAGCTGAATATCACAAATTACCTTTTATTCTTCAGTAAATTAAGCTTTGAGAAGTGGATATGCAAGTCCCATGTTGCAGTCTAAATTTCATTGTCTCTGTGTTTTCACGGCCTCTGCAAGTGTGTTATTTCTTACTTGTAGAATGATACAATACCTTTCTTTGCTTAACGTTAAATGAGATGTGTATGTAACATCTTTGAAGAAATTTTATTCCCATGTAATTTTATTTATGAGATTTCATTTAAATAATCATTGATTTTATTCAACCTGTTACATAGCTAGAAAATTATGCAAGACCCTTTCATAATATTTTCCTGAGATTCGCAGATGCCAAAGCATGCTTGATATACTCACTGGATCAATGTGAATATTCAGGTTTTATGCAGGTTCTGCATCACATTGAGCTTTGCAGGTTTGAACCTGGTCCTCTGCGCACTCGCAAGCGGTGACGCTGAGAGGCCCCGAGGTGAGTAAATGCAAGGCTTTTATAGGCATGTACAAACAAGGTAGAGTGGGACTGATCGGTTGACATTTGAAAAGGGTATTTGGCATAACCTGATTGGTCTCAGGGAGCGCGCGCTTTAGCAAGCAGGAAGTACAGAAGCAGAACTGGCGGTTAACAACGGGGGATTGGCCACTTTGTCCAGGGGATATTTTTGAAAGTTGTTTGTACCAGGGCAGGAAAGTTGTGGTTGCTGTTGCTCTACTGATTACCAGGGTGGGAGTAGTGGTTGCTGTTGCTCTACTGATTACCAGGGTGGGCCAGGGCGGTTAAAGTTGCAGGGAGCGGCCAGAGCAGTTTGGGCCTTGATAAGCAGACTGGACACTCACAGTTTAATGTAAACAACAGAATGGTTACTGCCTCAAAATGGAGTTACTTTGGCCCTTCAAGCTGTGTCTCCTCAGCAGTCATCCCAGAGTTTGTCGGTGAACTCAAAGTCACACCTGTGTCTTCTGCTCAGAGGAAACCAGAAAGCACAGCATCTGATCCCTGGGACTCTGCCTTAAATTTGGTCCCACTAGTGATGTCCTAAAGAACAAAAGCCATGTGGAAATCTTGTCCATCCATGTCGAATCATGGGAACTTCCTGGCTTTACTGGACTATTAAGTCCACATGACTGTGAACAATTGAAGAACGCTGACTCTGCAAAACACTCCTCCCTCCACAGCTCACTCTTTTGAGGCTAACTTCAAAACTTTACAGTATCCAGCTCTCCTCTGCTCCAGAGGAGGAAAGTAGTCCATTCGAAATTTTAGGTTGGAGTTAGATTTAAATTGTTCATTGTAAATCTCAGTTGCTCTTCCATGTCAAACACTCGGCAGTGAAATAACTGCTGGCAAAGTGAATCAAAGCAGATCTTTCATTTCAACACTTCTTACCTTTTGTGGAAAACTTTAAATATTATTAGAAAAAGTTGCCAAGGGCACTAACAAAAATTTTACCACCTCTTGTCTAAGGAAAATGTCTTACCTATTAAAAAGAACTAGGTCAGTTTTCAGCAAACTTATGAAGGCAAATCTAGTGAAAAACAAAAGGAGTTTTGTCTTTTGTGGGGAACTGGTAGTAGAAAAGGTTTTCAGAGTTAATGACTCAGGCTGAGGATCTCTGAGTCCAGGTGGGAGCAATTGTATTTTAATACTAAATCTGCTGGGGTATTTATAGTATAAGCAGAGGAATCAGGAGTCACAGGGTCTCCCTTGGCTTGGAATCACCCACACAACCTCAGGCAAGTCACTTGCAGTGAATGCCTCAGCTTAATTATCATCAAAATTGTGATTTGAGAATCAGCCTAGCAAATTCTGAGGTGGAATTCTGAGGTGCCCTGTAGTTTGATACTGTTTGTCTTCTTGCTGCTTCCGCATCTCCTATTCCAGAAATCTAGCCTTCGGCTCACAAAAGCACAGGTACTACCAGCAGTAAATGCTTTGGCAAAGGTTTAGTGGTTTACGAAGTCAGATCTGGCAACCTTTTATGGGAAATACTCAAACCTGTCTGTCAGCAAGTCTGTGGTGTTTGAAATAACTTGTTGGTTAACTTGGAATAGCCCTAGGCATAGGAAAGTTCTAACCAAAGACTGAAGGCCACTGCTGTAACAAGGTCAGAAGGGTCAAAGATCTCTATTATTTAATAGTATTATACTATTTATGTACATTAATTCAGCATTTTTGCCAGATATGGACAGGGACACTTTCTCTGATCTATTAAGAATTGTCTAACAGAAAATGAATTCCTATTCCTTATCTAGACTCTTTTTAAAGGGAATCGCACCCCCAGTCTGCTCTTCTTTCCTCTGTTCATGCATAGCAGGAAGTGCTCACAAGTTGCTTGATTCCCTCTGCTTCGCGTAATTTAAGATGTTTGCAGCTCAGAATCTTTTCATTAACAATAGGGCTGAATAGGGCTCTGGATCTCTCTTACTTAGATTTCTTTCTTGTTTAAAGAGGCACCTGTCTTGCTTCCTCACCAGGATACTCTCATGACTTTCTGTTCCTCAGTATCCTTCAATGGCTTCACATCTAAAGCCTGATCAGGGGACATTTTGCTCATGTCTCCCTCTCTTATCATGGCTTTAATTACTACACAAATTCTGATGATATACACATTTAGATCTCTACCCCAGAACTACCTCTCCTAGACCTTGATTTTAAAATCTAACTGCCTACTTGTAACTGTAAGGGCCTATTTAGCCAAAACGGCTCCATTTTGGTTGAATAGCCATTGTGGTGTTTATGCAGTAAAACTTAAACTGTCCCTAACCCCCTTCCACCAGGCGTCACCGCTCCCTGCAGGGGACTTACTTAAAAACAAGTCCCAGAAACCAGTCCCAGGTAACAAAGCCCAAATACAAGGGTGGGTCAGGCCTGGTGGAGCTATCCAATCAGTGGGGCGTGCATACTGTCTCCCTAGCTACCAAGGTGTATGGACCTCACCCTTTGGGTGCCAATTCTGACCAAGGTGATAGGATAGTTCAAATGTCTATTATGGGGTCAGTTGTAACACAGTTGGTCACCTGTGTGTAACCTAGCATGACTGTGCAGCTTTCTCTGTGTGTTACAATCTCATTGGCCACCTGTGTGTGGCCGGGCCCAACCACATGGCCTTTGCCCTTAAAAGCCAGTTTGTAAGGCAGAGAGGGGTCGCCTCTTTGTAAGAGACGGCCCTGGCCAGTCAGTTTGATTCTCAATGCTTGGCGCGAAATAAAGCTTTGCTTGACTTTCTCTTTGTATCAGTCTCGCTCCTTTGATTACGGACCCAACAGTAACAATATTAACTTGAACAATCTGTGTACTTCTCAAACTTGACCAAAATAGAACTCACATGTTTTATTCCCCACCTCTAACATAGTTGCTCTTATTGTCTTCTTCTCTGACTCAGTACGTGGCATCACTATCCATCTTGGTGCTTCAATCAATCTCCCTTTCCTATATCCTCCTCAGCAACAATCCTGTCTATTACCTACAAGAGGATTTCAAATCCACTGTCTATTCAGCCACTCCTCTCTATCCAATCTTTCACTCAGTGAGAGAAATGCCCATGTCTTCTAGGTTGCTTGCTTCAACTCTTGCAGAAGGCAGAGTTCTTTCTCTAAAATGAAAATTAAGTAGGTTACTCCTCTGCTTAAAATATTCCATTTCTTTTCATGGCGCCTAGAATAAAACCCCATCTTCTTACTGTCGCTTCTAAGATCCTGAATAATGCCCCCACATATTCTCTAAGTCCATCTAGGGTCACCCTCCCCCTTGTTCATACTTTCCAGGCACAGTGGTCTTCTGGCCATTACTAGAACATTGTAAGTCTTTTCCACTTCCAAGTCTTAGTCCTTTCTGTGTCCAAGATATGAAAAATTCCTGACCTCCACAATCGTAATGGCTAACTTATTCAGTAAGCAGCTTACAAGTCAACTTCTCAGAGAGGCCCACTGTAGATTCTTCTTAGTTTGTATCTATCATAGCACTATTTATCTTATAAAAATCCTTTGACAACCTACAACTGCTGTACCCATTTATACATTTGCTAGCTTGTCGTCTGCCTCCACCATTAAAACATGGGCTCTGTGTGAGCAATGCCTATGGCCTTCTTTCTTCAGACATTTTTGTCTCCTAATTCTAGCATTATCTAAACAGAGTAGGTACTTAATGAATATTGACTGATTGTTTTTTTTTTAACGAATGAATGAGTGAATGAACACTAGCCTTGACTCTTGATTTTTGTTTTAGTACTCCTCAGTGGAAGTATTCTATATGGTCTACATTTTTTATTTTAGTATTACTTGATATTTCTTGATATTCCTTCTAACCAGTATTTTTAAATGTGCAGCTTATATATTTACAGTTTTATAATTTTGTATTTCAAATTGAATGAACTTAAATAATTTAAATTGTCACAAGTGTTTCCTATCACTAATACATTTCTATGAATGATGCATTTGACCCCTTGTCAATGAACTGTGCTTGTTTTCTAAACTTACTTTCACCAGAAAATGAGATTGTGGGATAGACTTATTCTTGTCAGATGCCTGATTCAATTGAGGTTGTGGAGTGACTCCTAATTGAATTAAATTTGGAAAGCTGAGCCAATGATTCATAAAGCATACCTTCAACTACAAATTCTAGCACTACAGTTTTCTATCACATGAAGTCCTCTATTTGTTTTCCTAATATATAGAAATAATTATTGATAAACACTGAACTTTTCTTCTCATCCATTTATATACATAACCTTGTAATAGTTAATATCTTCATGTATTTATGTGACCAACAGATTATAATTATTCATACTACAAGTGTAAGTGCCTAATATGTGCAGACCTCACGTGAGGCAGCAGTTATGCATGAATAAATTCTAAATAGTCAAGGATGTTATATTCCAGGAATGTTCACTCATGATTCAATGTGACAAATGTCCTATTATATGTATATACAAGTTAGTATAGAAGAACAGAGGTAGAGAAGTCAATTGAATTTCTGTTGTATTCTAGGTGTTGTACAATCATTTTACATACAAAATCTTATTTAATTTTCACAACTATTCTGGAGCTTGTAGAAATAGAGCTTGTAGAAATCTTGGGCCCTGGCCAAGATTACACAGCTAGGAATGGTGGGTGAGTATTTCAAGTCAAATTTATCTGACGTCAGACCCCTGTTCTCCCAACTATAGCATATTGCCTCATTCTCCCTGGGAAATGATAGGATGGGAACTGAGGAGGATCAGAAAAAGACTGGGAGATGATATGACATATGGAATGAGAAAATATGCATAAGACTCACAGGTCATTTCACTGGGACTGTTTTTTGGGGGAAAAAGAACTACCAGCAAGTAGAAAGCTCTAGGAACAAGGTGAACACGTTTAAGGATTTCAGAGCAGTTGAGGAGAGAGGAGAAAAACAGAGAATGACAAGATTGGTGATGTAGAGGCTGAGAAAAAAACAAGTCACAAATGGTCTTCAGTGTCAAGCCAGAGTCCCAATATCATTATACAATAAAGAGACGACAACGAAAGCATTGCAGTGAGCGATAATAAGCCAGATACGGGCATTTCTATGGGGATCTTTCTGGTGGAAGTGTAGGGAAGGCAAAGGGATCAAAGATGGAAGACAGAAACTAATTGGTAGTGTTTCAGGCAAGAAATGATGATAACATGGGTCAACTAGTGACCAAAGTATGCATAGCTAAGGATTGATGCTAAAGATTTTAAACGTATAAACATCTTACATGTAAAGTAACTTTACATGAGGTGGGTTTAAAATTTACAGTGTCTTATCTCTCTCACCTTTTTGCTTTTTCCTTTTTAGTTCCTTGATAAATTTTGGCCTTTGTTTTCCAAGCAGTCATCAGAAGGGAAGAATTACTTATGGAAATGGTCTGAAAAATCAAACTTCTTTGTTGGTATTTTAGTCTAAAATGCAGATTGCAAGTCATTGCAGGCAGAACTTAAGCAAAGTCATTTTGATGTTTATCTTTAAATCAAAGGAACCAGAATATGTATCACTATACCATTAGAAAGAGGTAACTTCTGAACTTCCTTTTGTGCCCTGCAGCAACTAACTTCTTTCTATATGTGGGTACTATGAGGCAGAGTATAAAAGCATATCACATGCACAAAAATATGCATAGAACTGTAACATCTACCACCTATGGAAGAAACACATATTCTATCTTGTTTCTTGGTTCACCCTTCCTTTAAAACACAACTCCTTCACTCCCATCTGGAGTATTTTTTGAGACAATTTCCTAGTCCATGCGGAAGGTCAGATCAGATTTCCTGAAACTGTGGGCTGCTGGGAGAGCATTCCTCATAAGTAAAGGCAACAAATAAAATTCAAAATGGAATTGCAGTTGACAGATAAAAACATAAAGTCCTGCAGCATACGTGGTGTGGTGGCAGGTACCAAAATGTGCAGCTAAGCTGTGAGCAAATGCTCCATTATTTCTAATTACATTATTTGGCTTTATGTTTTGCTTTCCATTTGTCAAGTGTTGAGATAACTGTGAAAATCACTCAGTCCCCAAACCTTATGGAAATGTAATCTCAGTTAGAAAGTTAAAATTTAGATATGAATATTATTAGCCTGAGGACACAACCGTTAGCCACAATGGTATCAGTAATATTCACTTTCATGGGCACCACTGGATTAATTCTGTAGACACAGCATTTTCTTCACATTATAATAGTACATGGATGGAAGTCTCAAGATTCATCTCCTTAGAAGATTATCATTAATCTGAGGAATGCAGTTTTCCAAATTATCTACTATAATTACACACTACACAGTGTTTTGTCTGCATGGTACAGAAACTATCTTTTGCATTTATTAATTCCAGGAGAGATCACACTGATGTTTCCTGTTTTTAACATTGTAGAAATCAGCCTTTGAGCCACCATGGAAACAGTTGAACGTCCCTTGGCATTATCCAGTCAAAATATCTATTGCTTTTCTTCTTATCTTTTCCTATTCAAAAGAAAGATGCATCTACTTCAAAATGAATGTTGATATCTCGTGAGTAAAATAATAGACATAATAATAATACAACATATCATAATTTTGTCATGTGTTTTTTCTGACACATACCTTCCAAAGGACAGAATTTAAGTAAGTCTAATTATTTTTTTTATCATTTTGCACCTCTAAAATGTCACTGAACACACCTGTCATTTCCTCCTCCAGCTAAATGACATCATCCAGCCCTTTGAACACATATGTGAGCTTATGCTAAAAAGCTTATGCTGAGCTCAGAGAAATCATGGAGTATTAAATATATATTGTGCTTCACATGCTTATGAAAGTCATATCCACTTCTAGAGACCACTGGTTTCCGTTTTCCTCCCATTTGATATAATCTCACATCTGTGGAAATATGAGTGAAAGATCACCTCACTTGGCAATAGAAAATTGTGGAACCCCTTATGGACTATTCAATATGAAAACTGGGCCATTGGTCTTAGAGGCAATTCCAACTAGAATAGTAGATCCTGGGAGAATATGAGCTAAATAACCATTTTAGAGATACTACATATATTTCTCTTTGTGAAATGTGGTTGGCACCTCATAATGAAAATGACACCGTCTACATTTCTCTGTAAATATGTTTGAAATTCTATTTTTACAATACATACTGTACTTTTAACTTTTTGTCTCTTCTTTAAGCTCCAGAATATAGTCATGGTTCCTTGTGAATCATTGAAGGAAAAGAATATTCCCTATATCCTCTCAGGTTCTTAACATAGATATGTACAAAAATGGAAAAATAAACAGCCGTCCATGCACAACCACACTCACTGTCATTCCAGTGTGTCCACAGTCTAAAGGGAAATGTACCTGAATATTAGATGAGCAAGGTCTGGACAAGAGGTTTCTGTTCTAGTCCTCTGGGAAGGTAGAATGTATCCTACAGATTACTGTTAACCATTATCTTCCCCTGACCTACATTCTGTACTTGTCTTTATGATCAGACTGTTGTAAAATTTAAATGTGTTACGGGTCTGTTCATCTCAAAGAGAAAATGCAGTAGGGAATGTCCTCTGAAAAGTGGCCATGTCTCTTTGAGACCAAGGCCCAACAGTCTTCCTTCTCTTGAACACAGAGGAAAGAAAGGTGAAGGTAACATTTTCCCTGAGCTTTCTTTCCCACCAACCAACAATATAGCCCTTCTTTTCATCTGCTTCCTCTGCTGTTAGGATGTAGCTACCTTAAAAAATTTTTTTAAAAATAGGCAAATATTCAAATTCCACTACAGTATCAAGCAAGGTGATCTGCAAAGCATGTTTTGTCAATCACAGATCCTGCCTGTGTTTAAATGTACTACACTTGAAAGCAAATTAATCTTAAAAGTACCAGCATTGTAATTTAGTAACTTTTTTCCATTTAATAGTAGATTGCTAAGGAGTATTTACAATACAGTTATTAGAGATAAAAATGGGTAAAGCTTTAGGAGCATATCTGAAATCATAGAGCAGAGTAACAAACTTTTGAGTTGAATGCAATCTGTAGGTATGTTTGGTTTTTGCAACCATGCCATACACAGTAGAATTTAAGTTTATTCACCAAAGCAGACTCAAAACACCTTTGAAAGGAGAATCTTGCAGTTGTATGCAGGCATTCATTTAGCCTCTTTATGTACTTTCAAAAAATATCTACATAGTGTCAGTGAAGGACTATGGGTGAGTGTTAAGCTGACAATAAGAAAATAGTCATCCTTCAGCCACTTGACATTGAATACAACTAATACAAAATGCTACTCAATGTGTGTCAAAAGCACTGAGGTAGAATAAATACTCAAAATAATTATTTCAAGGACTCCCTTCCAGATTTTGTAAACTCTATTCCTGGTCAAGCCAACTCAGCTGAAAGTTGGACTTTATTTTCTAGAGGATCATCTTCAGAGAATGCCTCCCTAAAATGTGAACACATTTGTTGTTATATCTACTGAATCGGTTTTCATAGTTCTGCCTCAGTCAGGCTAGGGGTTAAGACTAAGAAGCATGGAACTGGACTGTTTGGATGTGTCCTGGACTCATTCAGTGACCTCAGGTGGGTTTCAAGTTCTGTGCCTCTTTTTCCTGGTCTGAACCTTTTTCAGACCACCTATGGACCCCAAGCTAACAAGGCCAAATTTCTTCCACAATTATAATGGGAGAAACTGCATTAGTTAAGATCCTTTTATGTTGAAATAAAATAATCTGGTTTAGACTAGTTTAAGCAAAAAATTTATGGGATTTATGGGATTGTCTCAGAGAATATAAGTGAATGTCAAACCATCTAACCTTGGAAAGAAAAGGGACAAGGCCTTCCTCAGTGGTCTCAGAAGCCAGATACTAAGCTCCTGCTCATGGCTGTTAACACTAGCCAAACACAATGACCCCAAGTGACTGGGTAGTTTGGCTCAAAAATTTCACTGTCAAGCAAAAGAAAACTAACAAGTACCCATTACTTGATAGATATTGTGCTAAGATCTTGAGGTGTGTCTGTGAAACTGATAGATATAGATTCAGATTTATAATTTACTGGGGCATATGGCATGCAGGCAAGTGCCTGGTCCAAGAAATATTTGTTGAATGAATAAATGTGAGTGAATAAACACAGACATTAATCACAGAGCATGTTGTGGATCAGGTTGGATATATTAAAGGGTGTGCATGCAAGCACTTAGGAGACACCCTTATTACAAAATAGTTTTCTCTGCTCCCTCTCATAGCCAAGCTCTTCAAAGTGTTTTATTTCTTTATCTCTTTTGTTCACTCTTCAACCAACTTGTGTACAGTTTCCACCTACCACTTAATAAAAAGGCACTTGTTGAGATAATTGATGACCCTCATGTAATCAAATTTAAGAATTTTCCAATTGCATCTTACACAAATTATCAGTTCTATATGATATGGTAGACTACTCCTTTCCTATTATTTTTCCTATGACACCATAGTCTCTTAGCTTTTCTCCTACTTCAGAAGACACTTTATCTTAGATTCTTTTGCTAGTTGTCTCTCCTCCCTGAGTATTGGTTTTCCTCAAAATGTTCTCTAGGACACTCCTCTTTCCTCTTTCTATGCTCCCTCACAACTCCTCCTCCTCCTCACCCTCTTCTTTCTCTTCCTTTCTCCTCCTTCTACTCTCCCTCCTCCTCCTCTACCTCCTCTCCCTCTTTCCCCATACATTTTTCCTTCAAAGATGATCTTGTCCAATCCTATGGTTTTAAATACTGGTTTTATTCAAATGGACCCTAAATTTATTGTCTAAACCATCTTCCCTTGAACATTTCTAATTGCTACTGTCTTCTCATCTTGCTAAACCTTCAAATCTCAGCTTAAATTGCAAAATCTTCATTGGCTATAACAGGATGCACTGATCATAGTCACTGACTATTCCCTTTATGTAGTTAACTCACTTTGTTTTCCTGACTTTACCACGAGTCTGTAACTTTTCCAAAACAAGGAGCACTTCTAACTTTATCACTGTATCCTCAGCACCTGTCACAGGACTGGCACTTACTAGACCTTCAGGGAATATTTGGAATGACTGATACCTGAGCAGGACTCAGGGGCATCCAGCAGAGATACCTACAAGAAGGAGCTAATGTATGTGCTGGGAGGAAAATCAAGAATATCTAGGTGGACTGGGGATGGTGCAGTAAAAGAAGACTTCCATATAAGCAGAAGATATGGCACATGCAAACATTTGCAGATACCATTTACAAAAAGTAAGTGGGTGGGATGGTGGTTGGTTGGTGTCTCATTTTGAACCAGACATTACAATATTCCAGTGCTTTAGCTTTATGTTTGCTTTAAAACCTTTTAAAGGACATGTATATGATTGTTTATTACTTTTTATAACTACATCTTTGTTTGACCTTAATTTCCAATTGAACCCTAATCAGCAGTGTTTTAGCATACTTCAGTTTTTCCATTCTTCTGTAAAGTACTCCATGATCAATGAACAACCCCCTGAGAATCTGCTCTTTTAAGGAACCTCTGATCACATCGTTAAAGGAGAAAATATTTATGAATGTGAAAATTTTTATCCTTCAAACTACTGTTTGACACAAGATGTTCAAGAATCACTGAAGATGTTGTTTAATAAAGCAGAAAGCTGCTCTGTGGAAAAGTACAATACATCTACAGAAATATGTTTCATCCTCTACCCCTGGAGTGGTTGCTGGTCCTGCTTTCAGAGTCACTGGGTGCCAGGGGATAGGGAGAAACATAAGAAGAAAGGTGACAGAGTAGAAATGAGATACAGGGTTCCAGAAGCCACATTAAGGACAACGTCTTTGTATTTTTGTATCAAGAGTTAGTAGCTATTGAATAATTTAAAGGTATTCAAAATACATTTTAAAAATAATTACTGGCTACTGTATTACTGTGCAGAGGCTATATATATAACAATGTACTATGGACTGGGTGATTTAAACAATAGAAATTCATTTTCTCATGGTTCTGGGGGCTGGAAGTGAAAACAAAGATGTTGGATGAGTTAGTTCCTTCTAAGGACTGTGAGGGAAGGCTCTGTTTCAGGTCTCTCCTGTGGCTTTTAGATAGCCATCTTCTCCCAGTGTCTCTTAATATCATTTTCTTTCTATGCTATCTTTGTGTCCAATTCTCTTTTTATAAAGATATTGGATATACTGGATTAAGACCCATCATAATGACCTCATTTTTTAACTTGATTACCTAACTCCAAGTAAGGTCACTTTCTGAGGTACTAGAGGTTAGGACTTCAACATTCAAATTTGAGGGGACACAATTTAGCCCATGGCAGCTACCATGAAGTGAACAGAATATGGAGCAGATTTGGGTTGACGTCAGGAAGAACGGTTATAAAGTGAGAACTGCAGTGAGAAAAACAAGTGAGAACTGCTGTGAATGGATCTTGGATCTTGGTATTTGGACAAAGCAGCATAGAAATATAAGTGGATTTGAGAGATGTTGAGGAATGCAAATTTGCAAAAATTGGTGATTGTTTGAATAGATGGGTCAGGTAGAAGGAGTCATCAAGAATGCTTCCTTGTGCTCTCAGAGTAGATCACTGTGAATATTTACAATATAAAGAATTCAAGAACAGTTTGAAGATGATTTCTCTTTTGAATGTGATGATTTTAAGTATCTGGGGGACCATCCAAGTGAATATGACTAGGAAAATCAGGTCAAAATTTGAGCTGGAAACCACAAAGTTACATACTTAGCTTGTTTATTTCCTATATTTCTTCCCTATAATAAGCATGTTTAGTCTCTATCTTTCTTCCTAAAATAAGCATGAAAGCTCTAATTGGTTTGATGAGTGTTGTTTTTGCTGCATATCCCAAGTTGCAATATTCAACAAATCCATACAGAGCTCCTACTAGGGAGCCTAGGGATGAGGGGAAGTTTGCAATATTAAATATTAAATATTAATAGGTTTGTAATGGGGTCTCAGAAAGAAGGAGAAATTTTAGGGAAGACTTAAAGATGGTGAGGCAATTCACCAAGGATGTTTCTGGAAGATTTCTAGGCAAAGGGAAGAGTAGAGCTGAAGTCCTAAGATGAATGCAGCATGCCTTATTCATTCTAGGACCAACCAAGAGGCTGGAGTGGAGTGAGCAGGGAGAGTAGCCTAATAGGAGACTAGAAATGTAGTAGAGGGGAAGACAAGGAGAGTCTTATGGACCATTATAAGACTTTTCTTCTGAACGCAGTGGGAAGGCACTGCAGCATTTTGACAAGTGGTGACATGTTCCAGCTTGTCACAGAAAGGATTATGTCAGCTGCAGTAGCTGAAAATAGACACAGTGGGATACCAGTAGACCTGTTAGAAGGTAATGTGACAGAAGATGTTTTACACCAGGGCAACTATAGTGCAGGTGGCTAGAACTCATTTTATCTGAGATGTAATTTTTAAAAATAGAGACTTTAGGATTTCCTCACAAACTGAATGTGGGTTTAAGAGAAAGAGGAGACAAGAATGACTCTAAGTCTTTTGGCCTGAGAACCTAAAGACAGTGACCTCTATGGCTGGAGCAAGTCTGGCAGGGGGAAATTAGTGCTCAGTGTTGGGTCCGTGATCAAAGGAGCGAGACTGATACAAAGCGAAGGTCAAGCAAAGCTTTATTTCACACCAAGCATCAAGAAACAAACTGACTGGCCAGGGCCATCTCTTACAAAGAGAGGCAACCCCTCTCTGCCTTACAGACTGGCTTTTAAGGGCAAAGGCCATGTGGTTGGGCCTGGCCATGCACAGGTGGCCAATGACACAGAGAAAACTGCACAGTCGGGCTAGGTCACACATAAGTGACCAATTGAGCTACAATTTACCCTATAGTAGGCATTTGAACTACCCTATCACCTTGGTCAGAATTGGTGCCCAAAGGGTGGGGTCCACACACCTTGGTAGCTAGGGAGACAGTATGTGCCCCCACTGATTGGATACCTCCACCTTGCCTGACCCACCCTTGTATTTGGGCTTTGTTACCAGGGACTGGTTTCTGGGACTTGTTTTTAAGTAAGTCTCCTCGGGGGGGGGGGGGCAGGGTCCATTTAAGTTTTACTGCATAAACAACAAAATGGCTATTCAACCAAAATGGAGCCGTTTTGGCTAAATAGGCCCTTAAACTCAGTTTTAGCCATGCTGTGTTTGAGATGTTTATTCATCATTCACATGATTATGCTGAGTGGGCAGTTGAGTGAACAAGTATATGGCATTCAGAATAAAGATCTAGAGATTTACAAATAAAATCTGTGAAATTCATTTGTGTTGTGGTCAGAGAATGTGATCTTTGTTTTATTGATATTTGAGGATTATTGACATATTGGTTTTATATTCTAGTATGTGATCATTTTGTAAATGTTCCATTCATGCTAAAGAAGAATGCCTATCTTATCTTGGATATTCACCTTGATATCTTTTTTTTTAAGATTTTATTTATTTGACAGACAAAGATCACAAGTAGGCAGAGAGGCAGGCAGAGAGAGAGAGAGAAAGGAGAAAGCAAGCTCCCTGCTGAGCAGAGAGCCTGATGCTGGGGCTTGATCCCAGGACCCTGAGACCATGACCTGAGCCGAAGGCAGGGGCTTAACACACTGAGCCACCCAGGTGCCCCTCACCTTGATATCTTTACTAATTTTAATCTATTTGAATCGTGAGTAAAATAAATGTGTGTGGGGGTGGGGGAGAGGCTAATGTAAATTAGAATATTTAATCCTAGATGGGCTATACTAATTGTTGGAAAAAGTAAATATACTAGTGTTTTGGGTTTTTTTTGGACCCGTATTTGGTTTATCTCTTTGCACTCCCATATTTCCAGTTTTTAGTTTTAGGTTGCTTTGAACAGCTCTCTAATAAGAATATATTAGATTTTTTCTTTTTGATTTCTATTCACTCTAATGACCTCCATATTTTATTCTATGAGTTTAATTTCTTTATAACAGCTTTGTTTGGTATTGGCTTTTTGTTGCAATTATAACAAACATTCAGAAAACTGTGCAAATCGTACATATGAAGTCAATGAATATTTCACAAATTGAACACCCTTGTGAAACTATCATCAATGTGAAGAAATAAAATGCTATTGCAGCCAGGGTATGGGGCACATGGCTCTCAAACAGACCAAAGTTTTTTGGCCATTTGCCACTGACATTTGCCCCTGACAAAATCCAAAGGCAAAGAAACAAGCGGTGGTAAAAGCAAGAAAGGAATTATTTCAGTGAGGCCAACCATGGAAGACAAGAAATTAACATCTCAAAGACTATCTTCAAAGTCCTGAAAATATATCCAGGTTTACATAAGGCAAATGTGGAGCAAAGGTGGGTGGGTACTTGGAGGTAGGCAGTGAAGGTCAAATCAGTCATAGCCTCGGGGTCAGTCACACCCAGTCCTGCTGGCTAAAGGTGGTCTTTATTGCTTGAAGTGGGTAGTTTCAGTTACCATTAAGGGATGCTATAGCTGCAGGGTCTTCTTGAGTTAAGAGGTAAGCTGGCAAGAAGACTTAATTAATTAGAAAGCTTGAGGTCAAAATGGAGGTGAAGTCCTCTTTCACTATGGTGCAACATTCCCTTATGGCTCCTTCCACCTAGCATGGCTGGTATCCTGACTTCTAACAGCATAGACTAGCTTAGCCTGCACTTCTGAAATTTATGCAAATAGTGTCATACTCTATATAGTCTCTTTTTGTCTGAAGGGGATGGATACGTTGACAGAGATGTAATAAAACAAAGCATAGCAAAATATTATGGTATAATCTCGGTGGTGAGTCTTCTGGTGTTTACTGTAAAATGCTTTCAATTTTGGCTGTATTGTTGAAAATCACCATAATAAAATGTTAGAAAAATACTTTGTTACATTGTCCTGACTTCCAAGAAAAAGATTAAAAGTGTTCAAATTTATCAGTTTGTATGGGGACTTCCTCGTAACTTCCTCAAGTTTTCTCAGCAGACCAGCAGTTTGATGTCTTGACAGATATGTCTCTGCACCTGAGAAGAATGGCTCCTGAGGATATTCACAGCTTGCTCACTTTAGGTTGCTTTGAACATCTCTCTAATAAGAATATATTAGATTTTTTCTTTTTGATTTCTATTCACTCTAATGACCTACACTCTTTGTTCTGATTTTGTATTAGTTGAATCATCTTCCAAATATTGTTTTAATTTCTCAAAGGAAAGGAATATGGTAATTTAGTCCCCATGTTTGATAATTCTCTTTCTCATTTGAATTGATTCATTATTTTTCTGTTAGAAATTTGGTTTCTCCTGAGCAGCTCAAGATAAACTGACCATCAAGATATAGGCTTCATGGCATGCAGGGAAAGTCTCTGGACCTAAGACAGTCTCTTTAATGCAAAATAGCAAACCACAAAGTCCCAATATCTTATCTTTATTAATATTGTATACAAATAAAGGATGCTCCATTTCCATGAAATTGCTTCAAAACTAACTGGGATAAAAATAAATTTGTTTATATTTAATTTCTCTTTCAAACACAAAGTATAATTCCCATACCAACTTATAGTGCCATTATAGGCATTTTGTATACAGAAATAGCCTTGTGATAAAGTGGCTATTACGGTGCCATTTATTAAAGTGAAACTCGATTATCTCTCATCTCCTTCAGAACAGTAATAGATTACTTTTCTTTAAAAATGTTATCATTATTTTTTTAAAAATGTAACACTGTACCTGAATTAGAAAAAAAATTATGCATTTAGAGATACTAGGTATGTGTTTCTTTGCACTTAGTAATTTCTTATCAATTAAAATATATTTTGCAATAGCTAAGGATGCATGTTTTAGGGTACACTTAGCCATCCCCCAAAACAAAACTTGAAAGTAATTTGCTGATTTTAAGCATTTTCCCTAAAATTCTGGAGGGCGCTATTGAGATTATGCAGAGACGATGAGCATCCTTATGACTTTCTTTATTACAACTATTAAGATGCTAGACTGCAGTTAACTGAATTAAATTGGCTTTCAATAGTCTTTTAATGGAAAAGCCACAGGGTGGCCATTCACTTCCATTGCAAAATGGAATTCAGAATTTAAGAATATAATGTATACCACATTCTCTCCTGAGCATTGGAAATGAAAATGCACCTAAGTAACAGGCAAAGTACATTTTGTTTAAGAAAAATCCAAAGTCCTATCATTAAGAAACATTTCTGCACTTTCTAAGGTCTTTCAGCTCTGTATTCATGGTTTGTTAAGTGAATGAGTGCAAATCTCAAGTAAAAGAGCAAACTAAATATACAAATAAATCAAACAAGAGTTACAGAAACATTGTGGAAAATGAACTGGCAAGAGATAAACAGTTCAAATTTCACAACTAAGGAGGAGATTAGGATATCACAGTAGAGAAAAAGAGCTCTAATCTTAGAGTCAGGACACTATTGTTCTTCAGTTTTGATAATGCACCAGCCTTCGGACAAATTTCTTAGTGTCTCTGAACCTCATAAACTAATCATAAAATAATATGGGGATGGGGCGCCTGAGTGGCTCAGTGGGTTAAAGCCTCTGCCTTCGGCTCAGGTCATGATCCCAGGGTCCTGGGATAGAGCCCTGCATTGGGCTCTCTGCTCAGCAGGGAGCCTGCCTCCTCCTCTCTGCCTGCCTCTCTGTCTACTTGTGATCTCTGTCTGTCAAATAAATAAATAAAATCTTAAAAAAATATATGGGGAGAGTTCATTTATGAGGATTAGATGAGGTAATATAAACAGAAAGTCTGTATACATTGAATGATATCGTTCAAACGACAATTCATTTTTACATTTAAAGACTTTTCTGTTCCTCATCATACCTAAGGATATTTATGTAGGAGGGATTGTGTAGGATTTGTGTAGGAGGGATTCTGACCTTGACAGTGTCCCAGCTTTGATTACTTAAGAAGTGTGACTTGAGGAATGCTGCAAGGCCCCTCCTGCCCCAGAAATACCTCTGAAAGCAGACTTCCACTGCCTGGAATTGTTACATTGAATATTATCATCATTCATTTGAGGGTTATGATTTTGCTTCTAAAAGGCATGCATTTATTTTCCTCTCCCTCTTTCCTTCCCTTCCTGAACAATTCAATCCTAGAGCAATTAGGTGAGGCAGAACAAGTATTTGTTTTCTATCTGCCATACCAAATTACCACAAACATGGTGGCTTGAAACAACACAAATTTATTATCTTACTAAAATTATTATCTTATAATTCTAGAATTCAGGAATCCAAAATGGGTCTCACTGGGCTAAAATCAAGATATCAATAGGACAGCGTTCCTCTCTGGAAGCTCTAAAGGAAAATCCATTTCTCTGCCATTTCTAGCTTCCAGAGATTGCCTGCACTCTTTATCTCTTGGTCCCCTCCCATCTCCAAACCCTAATACATTGGGCTGAGTATTTCCTAGGCTACCATCTCTTTAGTTCTCCCTTTTCTGCCTCCCTTATGCAGATTTTTGTGATCAGAATGGGCCTACCTGGATAATGTAGAATTATCTTCCCATCTCAAGATCACCTGGTTAGCAATCTTAATTTCCCTCTTCATGTTCCCTAGCATATTAAGAAATTACAGAGATTAGGTTGTGGACATCTTTGGGGAATTGTTATTCCCCCAACCACTGTAGGTCACTGTGCAAGCAATGAGTAGGGGTTGCAGTGGCAGTAGGTTGTGACAGCCTCAATGTAGTCCACATAATGGTCCCACAGACAAGAGGTAGATGGAGGGTTAGAACCGAAGCAGGGTGAGGAGGCCACCCCTTTGTAGGACTGCCCATATAGGGTATCAGGTCCCAAGTAGGGTAAAGAGGCATTTATATGCAGGAACAGGCTGGCACAATGTTATAAATTCAAACGGGGTAAGGTGGGCACCCACACCTAGGGGCAAACTGCCATGTGATATTGGAGCCCCTGTGGGGTAAGGAGGCTTTCCACACATCAGGATATTCTAGAATCAGGTAACATAATCCAAGCAAGGTGCCCGTGCTTACAGGACATTTCAGAATATGAACTGGTTAAGGAGGGCATCTCCACATGGGATGGCCCAGTACAGGATGTCAGGACCATAGAAGGAAGTCTTCTCCATGAGAGGAGGCCTGGACTGGGATGTCAGAGTCATGCAGGT